>PVJA010000371.1:0-181593 GCA_004027025.1 Myocastor coypus | reverse complement strand
AAGAATTTCATGATATCAAAACCAGTGCTACATCTTCTAAAGTATGATGCAGCTTCCATAACTTTAGAATGATTTATCCTTGGCAAGTTGGTATGCTCAGGGTAGCCATTTGTTCTGATGTGCCTGCAACAGTTCCTGTGCCTCATATTGTCCCAGCTTAATTATTCATAGTACTGTCTTTTGCTCTCCAAAGTGTCCCAGTTTGGGTGATAAATTAAGCCACCCTGGGATGAGCACATTCATAACACTGGCAGAACCTGAGGCATCGGGGTGCAGATCTTGCAACCTTTTCTGTTCCTATTATGGTCTATTCAGATTTTTTGTTTTGTTTTGTTTTCATTTGGAAATTTATATATTATCTGAGAAAGTCATTTTCTCTATGGTTTTGAGATTATCATTATATGTTTGCACGAACATCTATTTTTCAACTACATCAAAACTATCATCTTATTTTGGCCTCTATATTGCGTTAAGTCCTTTTCTTATTTCCTAATATTAATCATTTTTTCTTTGTAGGCAGATGTGTGTCTATTTTATAATTCTTTTTTTTAGTTTATAAAACAGTGTAGTTTTGTTTTCTACCTCATCCCTCTCTGCCTTCGTTCACGTTACCATTGCATCTTCTTTTGCTAGCTTTTAAAAGTGAGTGTCCAGTTAATTGGCATTTTTTGCATTTTTTACAAAATACAATATAAATTATGAATGTTGATCTGTATACTCTTTGATCATCTCTCTCAGAGTGTAGCTTTGGTATTTTAGGTTGTGAGATTGTACTTTCATTATCCAATCTTTAATTGGTTTAGATTGTATAGCTGTCTCTTCATGTCAATAAATGTCTGTCAATCACAGCTTTCCATCGGGAAGATGTACAGGCTTTTCTTTAATCTACCACCTAATTTTGGAAGTTTATATTGTTTTCAGTTTTTTTCATTATGACAAGCAAGGTTGCAATGAATGTATTTGTGCACTTGTTCATTTATTTCTTTAGAATAAATTTTAGGAATGGAATTTCAACCACATACATAGCCTCTTTTCTAGGTGTTTTGATACACATTTCAAAATTTCCCATTAAGATGAGTGCATCAGTTTTCAAATTCTCATTAGCAGGGAGTGTGCTCTCTCCCCCCCACACACAGTGTGGAAACTTGCTGATTGCGGGCTATGTTGTGGCCATCCTTGTGGGCTACTACCACCTTCAGGTCTGGGAGATTAGAAGGAGAAATGAACACACAGGACCAAAACATTCAGCCTGAAAAGGACCTGAGAATGAGCTCACTTAGCCATTTTTGTTTTTACAAGTCAAGGAATTAAACCAAGTAAAATTTTTTATGCCTATTCAGTTTTCAACATTAAAAGGATGTCAAACAAATGTTCTCAAGGCAGCATTGGTAAGTGCTAGTTGTAGACATGCTATTATTTTAATAAAAAATGTAATCTACAACCTATGTGTCTATCCACCAATCATCAGCACATTGATTGGATGCTAAGTAGGTCAGTGCTCTAAATGTGTTGAGTAAATTTTATGATTAAAGATATGATTAAATACTTCATTTGGAATACCCAAGAAATTACTTTTTATTTGTTGTCAATGGAAACATAACAAGCATGCTTTTCTTGCACAAAGGCCTTTATTTCATCAGCTTTGCCAGTCCCACTGGGTTATGTGACTAAAATCCAGCATCTTAATCTCAGGAGACACCATGGCCAATGCAAAATCGATCCGTCGAGCCTCTCTTTTTCCCCCAAACTTTGTTTGATTGGTTTCAGGTGCCAGATAAATTGAGGATTTGGCACTGTGTGGCTATGGATCCAGTTATTTCTTCATCAGGCAGGTCCTACCCAGCTCTGTTATGACTTCTTTGAGGACCAGTTTCAAATATGTTGTGATGTTGAGCAGGAATTTATAGACCTGTGATCCATGCTTCCAGGGGTACCTGATGAGCACATACAGGAGCCTGTGGAAAGTCATGGAACCACAGCAATGGGAGTCCCTGACCAGATGGAAACACTGAAGGTGCTCTGCCAGCTGGTCAGATGCAGCAACCTGAGCAGCTGTGGAGATGTGAGGGCTGTCCCAGGAGGAAGCTGTGTCCCTTGCACCTCACCTGTGATGAGTGGCCAGGGGAAATGCAGGCTGGGGGTGTTTCAAGTGTCTGTGGGATAAACAAATGGAGCTACACAACTGGAAATAGACTCTGGAGCTTCAAACAAGAAATGAAGACTCAAGAGTGCCTGTCCTGCGTTTGCACCCAAGAAAAGATGTGGAGAGAAGAAGATGACACACAGATGAGATGAGAACCCCAGGATTTTGCTGTCAGGGACCAAGTAGAATAGGAGAAATAGGAACACTACTTGTAAGTCTTACAAAAGAGTGTAGATGGATTAGGCCTGCAGTCCAAGCCTGTAGAAGGATGTTAACCTTAGAGCTACAAGCAGGGCCACTAAATTTAGTAACTAGGAGATTGTTCTTTCTCTGGGTGACAGTAAGGAGGGAAACCAGAAGTCTTCAAAGAAACTAAAAGAAGAAATCCAATTCGCTCCAGCAATTTCCTGGCTATGTATCTCCCTGAAAGAGTTGAAGTCATCATAGTACATGGTACATATGCACCCATGTGATAGCAACACGAGTCATAACGGCAAAAGCAGCCGACCAGCGCATCAACAGATGAATGAATAAAGAAGTGGAGTGTGACTTTACCATAGGGATAAATCTGAGTCATTGGTAGGAAAATGTATGAGCTTGGAGAACATCATGCTAAGTGAAATAAGTCAGATACACGTGCTTAAATATCACATAGATTTTCATGTGAGAGAATTTTGGAGCAAAAAATAAATAAATAAAAGGAAGTAGGGAGATAGATCTTGCTGAATAGGAGAGGGATCAAAGGTTGAAGAGGAAAAAAAGGATGAAAAATGGAGTTAATATGCATTAGGAATATGTACCAACCCCACACAAGGACTGTAAACATTATCTACTGCAAGCATGCATGATGGTGCGTGCTTGCAATCCCAGCACTTGGGAGACTGAGGCTGGAGGATCACTGTGACTTCTGGGATACAAAGTAAGTTCAAGAGCCAACCTGAACTGCATCATGAGACCCTGTCTCAGAAAGACAAAAACAAAACAAGAAAAACCCACTGAAAGCAACAACAGAAAAAGGAGGCTGGGGGAAGAAAGAAATATGCAGGCGAAGAGAGAAGGACGGCGTGTGGTGTAGAACCGACAGCAGGATAGAGCTAAGAAAGGACTTCATCTGTACAGGGAGGTCACCCTTGTTTCCAGACAGAGGGCCATGGAGAAAAGGGACAAGACACAGTAAGGACATGGACCTTTGAAACACTGAGCATTTTGTCATTCTGTTAGCATGTTTCCAAAACATTCCTTCTGCAAATGGAAACTTGAGAATTGCTAAGAGCACTTGAACAATTTTTCAGATTGAGGAATTTTGATTGACGAAGTTTTCAGTATTGGAAATGGAACCCAGGGAGTAGCCAGCTATATCCCCCAGCCCTTTTCATTCATCTATCTATTTTCTAATTTTGAGGCGAGTTCTCCCTAAGTTGCCAGGTTGACTTCACACTTGTGATCCTTTGCCTCAGCCCGCTGAGTGGCTGAGATTGGAGGTATGCACCACTATGCCTTTCCACTCTGAATTTTAAAAGCAGCCTTTAGCAGGGGAAAAATATAACTTCACTTTGAGGCAACTTGAATTTAATGCCTAGTTCAACATGTCACAGGTTACAAATGAATAGTATTAAAATAAAAATAGGGCCAGGGAGATAGCTCAGCAGCTTAACCTACCTGGCTGGCAAGTCCAAAGCCCTGAGTTCAATCCCCAGTACTAAAAACAAAACAAACAAACAAAACAAATAAAAACCAACCCATGTGTTATGCTTTTCAGCATAGCTAGCTGAACTAGGAGGTAAAGCAATTTTATGCAAAAGATTCTGTTTCATTTATTAAGTTGATGGTCATCTTAGGGTACTGCTTAGAAAATCTTCTAGCATAAGGTTTGTTAAAACCAAGCAGAGGGGCCAGGAAGGTAGCTCAGCAGTCTGAGCACCTGCGTGGCAAGCTCAAGAGCCCGGGTTCTATCCACAGTGCAGTTTACCATGCCCACCCCGCTCTGGGGCCATGGTGGTGCATGCCTGTAATCCCAGTGCTGGGGAGGCTGAAACAGGAGGATCACTATGAGTCTGAGCTTTTTAGCAAGACCCTGTACCAAATACATTAAATTAAAAAAAGAGCAAGCATAGGAAATCATTGCCTTAAGAAGATCTCCAGGAAGGCCTTCATTTGTATTTTGTAATCTTAAAAGGTGTACCTATTTACAATTTTTTTTTTTAGACTAAGAACTCTTACAAAAATTTCTTTAAAGAACTTAAATCTCTTAATTTCTTTATTTATTAAATAAAGATGTGCAGCATGGCACAACTGACTGCTTTGCCAAAAAAGGAAAAAAAATAAACAAAAACTATTTTAATTGTTTTGCAGAAGGAACTGGAAGAGCTCAAGCTAGCAATCTCTGGGCTTTGCATTGCTTTTATGCGACCCTAAGAGTTAAACTGCTACACTGGGGGATTTTTCTTTAAAATTAACTTAACTGAAAATCTCTTCAAATTGTATTGTCTGCTTCAGCACGGGGCATGAAATAATTTTCCATCGTACTCCGCCGTCCCTCGAAGGTCAGACTCTGAATGAGGCTGCGACTGTCTCACTGCCGAGTTTCCAAGCTACGTTAATTTTGGGTCTGCCATTGATGGATGGAGCAGTTTGAGTTGTGACATGCAGCAGGCTGACTTGAATGACCTGCGCAGGCAGATGTCAGCCCGCTATTTCATGCCCGTTTGTCAGGAAGGAAAAACAGCATCTGCTCGGGCTGTTCTATTCTGAGGTGCCGACGTGAAAGTGTGCAAATGTGTCCCACACTTGATATGGCTGTGGGGCAGGAGCGCTCCCCCCGCCCCCGCATCTCTCTGTCTCCGTCTCTCTCTCTGTCAGTCTCTGTCTCTCTCCCTGTTTCTCTCTCTCTCCCTGTCTCTCTGTCTCCATCTCTCTCTGTCAGTCTCTGTCTCTCTCACTGTTTCTCTCTCTCTCTCTCCTTGTCTCTCTGTCTCCATCTCTCTCTGTCAGTCTCTGTCTCTCTCTCTCTCTCTCTCCCTGTTTCTCTCTCTCGTTCTCTCTCTCTCCACGTATATATTACATAATATGTTGATGCATAGGGGAACACCAGAATGGTGTGCAGATTCTGCTTTTATGTGCTTCGTATTGTAGTATGCGTCAGTATTTTTGTGTGGATAGACGCAGAAATGTTCGCCACTGAACACATACACTACAAAATTACTTTATGAATACAGTGCGTCCTCATAGGCCACATGCTTGTGCGTTCTTCTGTGGATAGCTGGATATCCGTGCCCTTGAGGTCGCTGAGCCTATTAGTGTGACAGAAGCACAAAGAGAGACTGAAGATTCCTACAAGGCAAGGAAGGGGACTCCAGAGTTAGGAGTAGAAATTGAATGGAGAAGTAGAGAACCCGAATAGCTTCAGGGAGAGGCAGCTTTTCCTCTCAGACTTCTTCCTCGTAGTGCTGCGGACAAAGGAGCCTGCATAGGGTGGGAGCAGGCTGATGAACTGTCTCAGAAAGACCAGAAATAACTCTCTGAGTTCGTGAATCACTGTGACCTGCAGCCTTCCAGACCAGAGGAGCTCCTTCCCTCCTTGGCCGCTGCCTTGCACACGAGGAACAAATTAGGTGGGACAGTTCTCGGCCTGGCTCGAGCACGGGGTTCTCTGCAAAGGTCTTGGAGGATTCTCCATTTCGGCCCAGAGCCACCCCTTCGGCTCCTGCTTCTCCATCTGGAAATTTGGCCGGGAGGCCACGCTACAGGGACTGATTTTTGTTTGCTGGCTGATTTTGTTTTTTTGCGATGTAATGTATGCCAACAGTTTCAAAAAAATCAATGCTAAAAGTTTATCAATACTAGTAGTACTTCCTTAATCCACCTTCCACCCCGATCCTCTTCCCCTACGGGAACAATTTGCCATTCACTTGTCTAATCTCTTCGGCTGTTTATGGGGCTATGCCTCAGTTTATCCTCTTAGGACAGACACATTGGGGTTTTCTGTCGGAGGATTGGGATCCAGGGATAGTAGGTGTCCCTTGTGCATGTCTGCTCATCTTCTCTGAGTCGGTATTAGAACTCCATGCAGAGCTCAATGACATGTGAAGTCATCTCGTTTCTCGTGCTTTCTAAAAATTTCCTTAATTTCCTCAGTGATTCTTTCCACGTGGTCCAGCCCCTTCCGGTTGAATCTTCCCACAGGTCACACCTTCCAGAGTGTCCTTCGGGAGACTTGGAACTTCAGCTCCACGATTCCGAGTCTTTCTCAAGGTGACTATTTTTGTTCTCAGTTTTTTGTTGTCACCTAGAAAGCACCATTCCCTTTTTCCTATTTTTGATGGGTTTTCCTGGATGTTTTGGTCACTTTCCCTGGGGTTAGGTTTCTTAGGTTGCTACATCACTTACTTCAATGGTAGATTTTTCAACAATATACACTGAATCTGGAACCACAGCTCAGTGACACCTGCGAAACATGCCAACCCCTGGGTTCAAACCCTAGTAAAACGCAACACACACACACACACACACACACACACACACACACACACGTGTTTAAGAATTTAAATATCTGAAAATGTCCTTATCCTACCCTGAATTATGATATTTAAGCATAAAATTCTAGTTGGAAAAAACAACTTTTGCTCAGCTTGTTCAAGGTCTGAGCCTGTTTTCTAGTTTGCAATGCTGCTGCTGAGAGATTCAACGCCATTCTGCCGTTGCTTGGATTTTATGATTTTCTATCTCCATCCTGGGAATTTTCACTGCTTCCAATATTTTCAATTTCACAAAAGTGTGCCTTAAACCTGTAATTGTTCTCATTGATTGAACTACTTGGAACTTATTAATGTGAAGCCTTTGTAATGTTTTCTTCTGAGAAATTTTCCTAATTATCTCTCTGATAATTCTTTCTGATAATTTCTTTACCTCTGCTATTGATTTTTTTGTTTGTTTTTTTTTTTTCTCTTTCAAAGACTTTTGTTAATTGAATATTGGATGTGCCAGGACATACATTCTAATTTTCTTATCCTTTCTCCTTGTTGCTTTTCCATTGAGGAAAGTTTCTATATTATCTTTGTGCTATTTGATATTTTAAAAGAAAACTCTGGTAACATGGCATTCTAGTTTCTTACTTGCATGCTGGTAAGGTGCTGTCCTTACTGCATGGGTACAATGTGTTCTCTTGTTTTTATGGAAGTACTACTTTGTTAGGTTTTCTTTGGTTTCCTGCATGGTCTCCATGCCGTCTGAGTTATTCTTTGCATGGTCTTGCAGCCTCTGTCTTTCACTCTCCTCTAAGTGTTCTGTATTCTTTGACTTTGTATGTTTAAAAGCGAAGCTCTCAGAACTTGACGAATTGGGCTGGGTGGGGTAGGGAGCGAATGTTCTCTTGGGAACGCACAAGTGACCTGATGATCATCTCTGTAGGAGTGGTGGTGATGATGTTCCCAAGAGAAAACCCCTTCTGCTTCTTGCCTGGGGAGCAGCACTAGTCAACACAAAAGTGTATACCCCTGTCTCTTGATTCTTCCCAGGGCCTAGAACTTTTGAGTGTATAGCAGCCTTCTCGGAAAGAGTCCTCAGAATAAACCATGCATTGGGAAATGGAAGTTCTTTCCACTGAGGGGTCGGGGAGAAAACAGTTCTTTCCCTTTCACAAATTTCCGGGCCCCTACTTGGAGCCTTTGTAGAATCCTGCTAGAGGAATCTGCTTTTTTAACTCACCCTTCTTTAAAGACTTTTTTGGCTTCACTTGCTCTGCTAGGTAGTTATTACTCTTGTCACGTCTTTCTTTCTACCAAAGATTTGTTGACATTTCACATCTGCTGTTGTCTTCTCTTGCATTCCCCTTTCCCCTTGTGAGTTGGTACAGTTTTTAGTCTTTTATTATTGTTTTTTTGTTATTATTCTTTTTCATTCTCTTTACTTTAGTGGGATTGGGAGAGGAAGCAGAGATAAGCACATGTTCAATCTACCACGTTTAACTCAAAGACGGTAAGGCTTTGCTTTCAGATCTGTTTTTAAAGCCATTGGCTTTGTACAGAGAGACTCCTGCTTCAGGGAGGAACAAAAAGCCTCGTTCTGCCCTTGCCACTGCCTCTAAACACAACCCAGTAAGGTGGCATGTTTTTGTTTTAATATTAACTTTCATGAGAGAATATGATTAAAACCACCATGCTTGAGAGAGTATGCCAATACAGAGCCCTTCAGTGGTGGTGGTGCCTCCTAGGGCCACTGTAAACCCATGGTTTAACGGTTCTTGATTTGGCATTCTCCATTTGTGGACAAATGGGTTTACCTTCTCCAAAACATATTAGTGGATTGTCCTGCATAAACAACAAGGGCAAAAACCAAGAAGACAAAAGAGTCTGGCACGATATTGCTGAGCTAGAGCAGAATGCTGGTGTTTGCAGATAGTGAAGATCCCAGGGGCAAATTCTGCCAGCAGGCACCTTTCTAATGGGAAGAAAATGGGGCCTGGAACTGCTTCTTTCCACTCACCTATGAATGTTTCCTTTTTTTTTTTTGGTACAGTTTCTATTAAATGGCCACAAACTCACCTGGTTGTGTGCCTGGGAGTCTAGTAAAGTGTTCTTGTGTCCCTCTTCTCTTTTCAGAAGCCTGAGCCACTCTCGTTAGAGATAAAGCCCAATCTCCAAGACCTACTTAGTGATGCCTTTAGTTTTAAAGTAGAGTTTTGGAACATTGGCATAAACAATCTATTTTAGAGGAAAGAAAATGAGTCTTACTCAGTTCATTCTTCCATCCATCCATCCATCCATCCAACCAACCATCCATTCATCCAACTATCCATCCAACCATCCATCCATCCATGCATTGAGGCTTTGTTGAATACTTTCTATATTTCAGGCCCTGTTCTTTGTGATGGAATAGAGATGGGTAAACAATTGACCTCTGGATTTAAATGTTAATATTCTAGTGGTAAAAATAAAAATTTAAGCAGACTAAAAATGCAATATAACTGGAGCTAAATACAGGTTTATTAATTTAACAAATATTTATTATTGGTAAATTTTGTGGAAGGCCTACTCTCTGTTAACACACAAAATAAAGCCTGTCACGAGGCTCACAGGATTTGAATGCATTTAAAGAGCTATGGCAAAAGTACAAGGGAAAATCTTCATACCATATGTCTAAATATTGAAATCGTACAACAAAACCTATCATGCTAAAGAAGCAACCTGCAATGCCTAAGTCATGATTTTACTTTTGTTTCTTTGTGATATATTCCATATGAAATAATCACTTTCTAAATAACATATCTAAGTTTAAGTTGTTTATTTTTCCCCAAATCAACTCATCCTCTATTGATTTCCAGTGTGAGAAAAATTAAAAATGATGTATTACAGAGCCTCCTTATACAAGTGCCTTTATTTCCCACTTATGACTGTCCATGCAGTCACCATTTTATGACCCCAAAGAATATTCTGCACTGCCCTCAAGATGTAATATACACATTTGTATTCATATAAATAATATATAAGAATGTCTGTTTTTCTTCTACCCTATGTAATAACGGTATTCTTCTCTGTTAAAAATATTTGCCAATTTCATAGATTAAAAATGTGTCATTACTTTATTTTTAGACCTCTATTTGCCATAAAAGCTGAAAATAATTTCATGCCTTCTAAATCTTTTATTAAGATTGTCTTGATATCAACTTGCCTAGGCCTGACCTTACCTTATTTTCTAGTTGGGTATTCATGACTTGGTACTATTTAAAAGTGCTGTCATTTGTGTCCTGCAGAACTTGCCTTTTGAATAGTATACAAATTTTATTTTTCAATTAGTTAATATAGGATCTTAATACATAAGTTTACCTCTTGAACTAACCTATAAGTCTCTTGCTAGAATTCTTTTATTTAAATTGTAAATAGTAGTATATTTTTAACATTTGAAGAATAACACAATGGATACTCATATACTCACTACCTAGCTTTAACACTTAATGCATATATATGTGCATATTTCAACTTATCTTTTCAAAGATAACACAAGTAGCTTTAACTACATTTTCAGTCAAAAGTCACTGATTGCATACACTTATTTAGTACAGGATGCTTTCACTATTGATTTCAAATGAAAAATTATATAAATTCTTATATGTATCCAAGTATACTTCATATATATATATATATATATACACACACACACATATATATACATTCAAGTGCATCTCTTTACATGTTTCCATTGATCTGTATATTTGTAAACTAAACCTTCATTGCTTTAATTGCCATAGCTATATCCATTTAGGATCTTATTATAAACCCTTCTTATAACTTTGTTTTCCTCAGAAATCTTTAGATGATCTGTTTTTTTATTATTATTATTATTACTATTGTTATTGTTAATGGTTGAAATAATTTTATTAAATTCTACTCCTACTCCAAAGAAACGTACAGGTTTTTGTTATAATTGTATAACTTTTGTAGATTAACTTAGATAAGGTTGATAGTTTTACAGTTGTATTTATTTATTTTTCTTTTTTGATATCAGGAATTGAACTCACAATCTTGTGCTTGTCAGAGAGGTGCTATGCCACTGAGCTATATCCTAACCCTGCAATTGTATTTAACATTTAGCTTCAGATTAGACTTTATCTCTGTATCTCTTTAAACTTTATTACTTCCTACTATAAACTATTGCTATTTTCATCATATATATAACCATGTAATTTAAGAATATAATTTCAGTATAAATATTTTATATATATATATATATATATATATATATATATATATATTCACATGACAAATGGCATGTTACTGTTGTTTTGCTCCAAGTAGTTCCTGCTGATATGTAGAAAAAACTTTTTTTCAGTCAACTAAATCTTAGAATTTGAGATCTGGGGGCCTGGCGGGATGGCTCAGTGGTCTAAAGCCCCTGCTTGGGAAAGCTTGGGCGGCTTCAGGGACCTCGGTTCGATCCCCGGCACCACATGCTGCCCCAGCCCTGCCCCCGGGGTGGGCTGAGCCAGCCATAAAAATGAGTGAATAAACAAAGGTTCTGAAACAAGAAAAAAATAAATAAAAAAAAAAAGTTAAAAAAAAAAAAAGAATTTGAGATCTGGTTTAATTTTCATAATTGATTCTAGATTATCAGGCAAAAAATCTGTGTCACTGGCTATGATGATTTTCTTGCCAGTATGCAGTACCTCTGAGTTATATTTCTTATCTTACTGCTTTGTCTGGAATTTCTAAAATAAGGATGGATATGAGTGGTGATAATAAAACTAAGCATCCTTGCTTTGTTTCCCGAACCTTACAGTTAAGTTTGATATTATGTTAGTTTCCAACAGAAATCCTTCCTTATGTTAAACATGTATTCATTTGCAGTTTATTAGAAAGAGTTTGATTGTAAAGGTCATGATTTTGAGGGATTGAGGGATCTATCCATTTGGAAATATCAAGCTGAGGAAAGAGATCCCATCAGGAATTTCCTTGTTATATCTGAGAGTTGAAATATGAAGTTGGATATGAAGAGTGGCCAGTAGCTCACCCTTGGAGAGTGTGATAATATGAGTAACAAAGATTGAGGTGCGAAACAAGCCACTTAGTTTCATTTTTCTGGGGTCACTCAGCAATTCTGAGAGGGAATTAATAACCCCAATGAGGAAAGATTGATTGTCATACATGCTAAGGAAAGGAACCAAATTCCATGGTAACCAGAACACATATCCAGAAGAGAGATGCCAATATGAGCAACTCTTTCAAGTAGTCTTACATGGAAGAATATAAATGAACTAGACTAGCACTTTCCATTGTACAAAAAGTCAAAGGAGGTAGTAGACATCGTTTTTAGTTTCATGCTATGTTTTATTAGTATATGTTTGCTGTGCATAATAATTACATTCATTTCAACTGGGCACACTTACATATTGTGTCTAGTCATTTGGACTTTCCATTCCCACCCTCTGGCTCCCCAAATCCCTAGATCCTCTTCCCATCTCCACAAAGTGCACCTGTTTCTTTCCTATCATGTCTTTCATTTTGTCCTTTAAATTATTTATAGGTTGAATTTTTTTTATAAGAAAAAAACAGGCTCTAGTTAACCTTCTATGTCTCATTTCATTTAGCATTATGGTCTCAAGGTGTTATGGGAGAGGCAAAGCTTGATGACAAGAAGAAGAGTAGGTGAAGGTGGGCAATGGATGGTCAGTGGGATAGCTGGGATGGCTGAGATTTCAGGGATCAGTGTGGATCAGTGGGGACAAACCTGTGGGCCCATGCCACAGTGGCTGCTTATATCATTGAAACATCTAGAAGGTTGCCCATCACTAGCCTAGATCTTAGTGTGAAAGATTAATTTTACAAAGGAGGAAATGCAAGGGGGAGCATTCTGAGATAAAAGGAAAGGTTGTTCTATTTCCGATCCATCATTTCAAACCTACCCCAAAGCTTTAGACGTTCACTCCTCTTACGTAATTTTGTAAAACACTGAGTTGTGTACATATGTGTATGGGAATGTGTGTGTGTGTGTGTGTGTGTGTGTGTGTGTGTGTGTGTGTCTGTCTGTCTGTCTGTCTGTCTGTACAATGGGGCAACTACTAGGGCTAAAACTTGAGTAACATTCAGCTTTGTACACCTCTGGTGGAAAGTAAGTAGTTGTTAATGAGCTAAACAACTCACCCACCTGATGTCATCTTTTTCTGCCTTTAAGGGAAGAGAAAAAGGTTATCAGTGAATTTTGTAGCACTTTGCTAGAGTAAAACATAAGGTAGTTCTATTTTCGCCAGTAAGAGGTAGTTTCCACCAGCCCCCGTAATTATACCATATAAAGATGTTTAACTCAATTTTGTTTTCATAGGGAAACTTCAACAAGATTGCATAGAAATAAAGCCCTGCAGGTTGCAAATTTTAGTTTCTTCCTCCATTTTTTCCACTTTGTGCATTATTTGAAGTTATTAACAATATTGTTAATAACAACAATATTGTTAAACTGATCTTTAATAAGAAGCAAGCTAATATAAAGGAAACAATTTTACAAAGCACAAACCACAGCTCGTGTCATTGCTAAGGGTTTTGGTTGATCTGCGTATGTTTAATTTTGCTTAGAAATGCTGTCATCAGAAGCTTGGAAGGTCTTACGTGCTCTATCTAGGAAGCTCGCTTGCCCAATGACACCCAAACAGCATTTTCACTTGTGTTCAGGGTCCCTAAGAGACACCCTGAAGGACACTTTGGTGTGTCCTTCTCACCTGTAGGACATGTATACACAAAATGGGTTAAATACAGTACAGATACTATGAACATAGAATCTGTACATTGCAAGAACTCTCTGTACAATATCTACAAAAACACACTGGCAATTAGTGTCATTATAGTTATGACTTTATAACTAAATGTAAGAGATGGAATTGCTTTCTCGATGATCACATACTTCTCCAGTTTTTTTTAAAGCTAATCTTAAACTTATTTCTCACATTTTGGTCAATTCTTCACATCAGTTAGTTTTGAAAGGAAGGTATAGAATTGCTCTCCTTTTATAAAAGAATATTAGAAAATAAGAAAATAATGTTTAAATGTGAGGTTCCCTGGTAAAATATAATAATCTCCAAATTTCATATTACATATGTTTTTTACATTATTAACACCATATAGTATTGTGTGTATGCCTTTGTACATAGACATAGATACACAGATTATAGATAGATAGGTAGATAGATAGATCTTTGCATCCTGCTTTGATCTTATAACATTAAATTTGGATTATTTCTGTTTATAAAAAGACCAAGAATATTACTTTAATCATTTTATAATAGCACCTGTTATAAATATGAAAAGATTATTTTACTATTCTCCCTTCACTGCACGTTTAGGATATTTAAAATATTTTACTGTTAAAAATAATATTTTGGCCAGGCAAGCTGATGGCCCATGGCTGTAATCCCAGCACTTGGGAGGCCGAGTCAGAAGGAGTATTTCAAGGCAGGTCAGGGCTGCAAAGTGAGCTCAAGGCCAGACTCAACTGCATGGCAACACCCTGTCTCTGGAAGGAAGGAAGGAAGAAAGGAAGGAAGGAAAGAAGGAAAAAAGAAAGAGAGAGAGAGAGAGAGAGAGAGAGAGAGAGAGAGAGAGAGAGGAAAGGGAAAAGGAAAAGGCAATATTCCGTGAAACATCACTTCCTTAGATGTGTTTTCCTCGGGCCCCATGCCCAGAGAGCTCTGACAGTGCACCTGCACAGTGCACCCCATTTGCAGACCTTGACGCAGCTTGCCAGTACTTTGGGAAAAGCTCAACCCATCCACAGGAGGACAGTCCTGATGATGAGCAGTGCCAAGTTTCTTCCTTTAATTCCTTCAGTTATAGAAAAGTGACAGAGATAATGTAATCAAAACAGTGCCTCCACCCCAAATAGCCTCCAGCAAAAGAAAGAAAACACCAGGAATGGCCCGGAAAGCGAATCTTCTCCCACTTCCTTTCCTCTAGGGAGGACCTCTTCCCCAGGGACAGTGTTCTCATTCTCTTCAGCATCACAGTCCTTCTGCAGGTGATACAGCGAGATGGAATCGCCGAGCTCATGGGCATGTCCATAGTTACCTGTGGGCCTGAACACATTTCATATGTTTTGGGTAATTTCAGTTCCCATCTCTCTTTAAATGGGCCTTTGGTTTTTCCTCATCAATTTCCATATCCTTTCTATGTGAAGAAGAACAACTTTTTGCCATTTTTGTTGAAAGTATGTTACATCTTGTTTCTTCTGATGGTTTTTGAAAAAAAAAAAAAAAGTACAACAAAGATGTCAGACTTTTCACATTAACTCAGTACACTGCATTCCTTAGGTTGCTTCATCCCTCTGTACCCAGTCCACGGGGCCTACAATCTACTGCCTTCTTGCTACAGTTTGGTGTAGGCTGAGCACTTACCTGCATGAGCTTGGCTTTCATACCCTCATGAGACAAGAGTGATCTTTTATTTTGTTTACTTTTATTTTTTAAATTTATTTGGTACAAGGTCTCACTGTGCAGCTCAGATTCCTAGTGATCCTTCTGTTTTCAGCCTCCCCAGCACTGGGATTACAGATGTGCACCACACCATGCCTGGTCTCGGTGGCTGGCTCAGTGTGCCTGGGGTGGGGCCAGCACAGCATGTGGTGCCGGGGATTGAACCCCTGTCCCTGTGCTTGCTTAAGCTGGTACTTAGTCCACTGAGCTATCTCACCAGCCCATGAGTAATCTTTTAAATACTATCCTCTGCCAATTAAATATAACATCTTCAGGGTGAGAACCGAGAACCACTTCTTACTGCTTTTTTAAACTCCCTGCCCAATCTTAGCCCTCTGAGATCACAGAAGGTGCCCAATATATTTGTTAAATGAAGAAGTGACCATCTATTCTAATTATGCTTGCCGTGACTTCACTGGAAACATTTTATGACCCTTTTGAATTCCATCCTGGAGGCATTTGCTTTCGTTCTACTTTCTCTTATCCTATTTCTTTTCATTAGATTGACAGTTTTAAGGGAAATTACTTACTTGCTTTGTTTAAATAAGCCATGTATCTCATTAGAGATGCAAAACATTTTATTACAGAAAAATTCAAAATATAAACACAAAGAAAACTATTAACATGTGCTTCCTCCATCTAGAGACAGAAACTTCTTATGGTCCTGTAGCCCTACTTCAATGCCTGGATTTGTACTTTGTATTTAGCTAGACAGAAATGGTCTTCAGCTGGATGACACTTAGCTGAAGTAGACAAGTTTGCTGCATAGACCCCAACTGTGCAAGCTACAGAAGATGCTATACTGAAGTTGGAGTTTCCTTACACATTTCCTCTTGAGATCTGAGGCTCTAAATGCTATATAGTCCAAGATACCAAAGAAAACACAGTTTTTAAAAGATATTCAGAGGAGAAATGAATATTCATGGATAACACTTGGTATTGGGGAGTCAGGTTGGTTTGAAAACTTTTGCATACATATTCTTAGACAGATGGATGGGAGCTGGGCATGGTGGCACGTGCCTATAATCCCAACATTGGGAGGCTGAGGTAGGAGGATCAGTGTGAGTTGGAGACCAGCCTGGGCTACAAAAGTGAGCTCACAGTTAGCCTGAACTGCATAGCAAGACCCTGTCTCAAAAAGATAAAAACAAAAGCAAACAAACAAAAATGGATGAAATTCAGCTTGGCAGTCTAAGTGCCTGCCTAGCAAGCACAGGGACCCAGGTTCAATCCCCAGCACCACATGCCATGCTGGCCCCAGAACCCTGGTCTTGCCACATAGCCTCAAACCCTGGCATGGTGGTGCACACCTATAATCCCAATGCTGGAGAGGCTCACACAGGAGGATCTCTGTAAGTCTGAGCTATGTAGCAAGACCCTGGAATGAATGAATGAATGAATGAATGAATGAGTGAATGGTGGGTGGGTGGATGAATGGATAGATGGATGAATGGGTGGATGGGTGGAGTTCATGCCTGCCCCAAGATCCAGTTGCAGGTTTCTCTTTGGCATCTTCACTTGCTCTGAGTGGCGAGAGCCCATGTCATCCAACTTGCCCTCCTGCTTCCCAAACAATCCTCCATGTGCAAATACACTCTCTGCTTAATCTTGGAGAGTTTCTTCAGTTGGGTAATCCCAGTTTGAAGTCTTGGAGGCCTCCTACAGCAGTGGCAAGGCTCTTGCCCCAGGGATAAAATGAAGAAAAATAGTAGAGTCCTCCCTGCTTTCTCTGGGTATTTCTTCTGTATTGCATAGCCAACTTGTTCTCCCAAAAGGGTAATATTTAAATATTTAAATATGTGCATATATATATATATATTATATATTATATATTATATATAACTTACACCATTCATCCTTATTCCTTTATGGGTTTGTGGGTGATCAGCAATATCCGTGTGGAACTTTCTCTTTCCTGTTTGTTTGCTTTGTCACAAGTTGGTTTAGCACAGCTCTCAAACACCATTCAGAAGCTACTGGTCCCAGTGTTATGATGGTGGCCAGTCTACTCTTCAGATCCAGTCTTGTTGCCTCAGGGAAAAGGTCTCCCTTTCCTTTCAGGAGCACAAAGTTTGGTGACACACACTCCAAAAGACACAGCAGGCCCTGAAACTATTTGATAATATGAAATTGTCTTTAATAACTATGGTCAAGGGAAGCTGACATTTGAAGATTATGTCTTTAAATTTGCTCTCTGTACATACAGAAGAACAATATAGACAAAGTGAGATCCCAAGGTAAAACCTCTTACTTCTAACACCAGTTTCTCCCCAAAAAGGACTTTTTTTTTTTTTTTTTTCCCAGAAGTGGAACCAACTCTGGAGACTTCTGTTTATCTTGGTTCTTTTGTTAAACATAAACTACTGTAACGAAGTTGAAATTAGACTAACATTTTCCAAGGCTCTGCCTTTCAGTCTCACTGAAGAAAACCTCTGAAATTGTTTTCAGTGAGCTGAAATATCGTGACACCTGTCTAGACCAATTAGAGACCGAGCGCAGTTGAGTGTTGGCAATAGAAATGATGGATGGGCTAGGGATGGTTTCAGGGACTCATTAGCCAAATGCTGTGAAGATACAGAAGTTGTTGTGGTTTTTATTTTTATTTGCCTCAGAGCCTGCTCATGCCTGCACCGCCCTCTCCATTATCTCCTTCTTGTGCAGTTGAAAGAAACTATCTGCTCAAACCACCTCCAATTTCATATGCAACCCACTTGGCACCTGTGTCTTTTTAGCTACCCCAAACATATTTTTAACTAGGAGGATTTCTATGCTGCAGAAGGTGGCAGGAATTTAAGCTGCCTTAAATTCATCTCTTTACAGCCAACCCTGAAGCACAAGTGATGGATATGGATGGATTTTGCTCCTTTTTCTTTTTCTTTCTTTTTTTTACTTCATAACAATTTATGTTGTTCAGGTTTCCTCTTGCCTTTTATTATGCTTCCCATACCTCCATCTTCCTCTCACTCCCTCCTCTGATTAGCCCCATGGCAGGTGCTTCTTTTTTTTTCTTTTTTTTTTGATGCCTTGGAAAACACCAGACCTTTATTCATGTTAAGTTCACAATATCATAACTGGAATTTCGATTTGGGTGCAGAGGTGGCCTTGCTTGTAATATGAATCACAGACACCAGCAATGCAATCTTAAGAACCTGATTTTTTTTTTTTCCAAGCACAGAAAATAAAAATCTCTGAATCTGCTGAAGTCGGATTGCCAGGATTACTTACTCAGAACAAAGGGCTGGGGCATCTCCATCCTTCTGAATATGTTGTGAAATTCCAGGCACCATACCCAGCAGGTTGGAAACGGGGCACCACTGAGACGGATTACGCCTCTCTCAGTATTTACGTATCAGTGGCCTTGTTAGTGCATACACACACACACACACACACACACACACACACACACACACACACACGGCATGTGGGAGGGGGGGATGGGGCAGTGGGACAGATTTATAGTTACCATCACTGTTTTCTATCCTTCGGGATCAACTTTGTCACAGGAACACCGGCAGGGGCTTATTACAGTGTGTGACAGCAGGTGTGGGGCGGTATATGCTTTGTAGATTCATTGTCTTCCTGCATCAGGATTTATACAGCCACACACACCCCTTCTTTTTTCAAGGGCTGGCTTGGCAGTCGGTCACTCATATATCTATGAGGCTGGCCTACACCTTACCCTCGAAGTCAGTTCCAAGATTCTATGCATCCCCACAAGGGCTGGGAGCACATTTAAACTAGGTTGGCTCAAAATGATTCCTGCTTCTAGTTTTATATCCTTAGATTACTTAAGGGACATAAATGCAATTGAAGGCAATGAGAAGTCCGGATGTTTACCAGTATGATTCAGAGCAATTAACACTACAAATGCAGCCAAATGGAGTACAAATTTATTGAATCTTCCATGGGCAATGCAGGTCTAGAACACTACACTATAAGGGGCATACGATAATTAAGATTGAGAAAATTCAACTTCTTAAGATTCACTTGGCTGGTTTCAAGCTCTCTTCTCCCTCTGGACTCTATTTTCTGGTGAAGAAATTTTGTTTAGGATTTGTTTAAGCTCTTTGGGGCTAGAGCCCCTTTTCAAGAAAGCATTTCTTTCTAAGGTTGAAGAGTAGATTCCTCATAAGTAAATATGTTTTTTTTTTCCCCTCCCCTAAGTGGTTCTATCTATTTGAACTCCAGAGGTACTTTAACTTTCTTTTCTTTATGTATTTAGTACAATGTCTACAAGGTCTCACTACACAGATTGGATGCTAAGTGATCCTCCTGTTGGATTGCTCCTCCCAAACTGAGATTATAGGCACATGCCACCATGCCCTGTCTTAAATTTCATTTCCTGCCTGTCTGTCTGTCTTAAATTTATTAAAGCTATTGTTGGAGAGCAGAACTTTTTGAAATCATGGGGAAAACTAGAGTAAAATAGTGCATTTTAGAAGATGCTAACATAGCCCAGTGCTGTGTGGGATCATGAAAAAATTTGTGCACTGCTTCCTTTGTTCCCTGAGAAGTGATAAAATGATTCAGCAGCTGGAGGGAGACCTTTGAGTAGCCACTAACTAGATTGACTGGACACTCATCTCAAGAAGCCCAGATGCTTTGTAGCAGGTAATTGGTATAACTTAGCATGTGGTGCTGTCTGAGTCTACTTCCCATTAGCAGCTGTTTTCTGAAAGCATGGCGAGTCTTTCCTAGTTATGATTATTCTTATGAATAAAATAGCTCAGAAAGATGTCTACTGCTGGCTTACTCAAGTTTCCTTATTCAAAAGAGCTAGAGTTGTAAGAATTGAAAATCAGGGCCTGCGGAGATAGCACAGCTGTCTAAGCACCTGCCTAGGCAAGCACAAGGATCTGTGTTTGATCCCTGGTACCACATGCCATTATAGCCCTGCCCCAGGCATATGGAACCTGCCACCAAGACCTGGAGTGGTGGCCCATCCCAGCGCTGGTGAGGCTGAAACAAGAGGATCACTATGAGTCTGAGCTGCATAGTGAGACCCCACACCAAATACATAAAATTTTTAAAAAGACAAGAGAAAAGAAAGAACATCAGGCTTCTCTTGACAAGCTCATTAGTTTTTACGTTCCTCCTATGCCTGACCTTCCTATCTTCCAACTTACAAAGGGTCTAAAGAGTTTATAATATTCTCAACTACTATATTACCAGATTGGTCTTTCTGAAATTCAAGTCTGATTGTATCTAGCCTCATTGATATTTTTCTTTAGCTTAGTATATAAGACCCTGTGTGATATGGCTCCTTATACCTCTTCAGCTTTGTCTCTTTTTCCTTTAGCTTATTCTAAATTTTACCAGTCACTGGAAGTTTGGAACACATTGCTTCCCTTTGCCATTGCCTCCATGTGTGTCCTTGTTTATATCTTGCCTCCTACCCCTTATCAGGACTTCCTCTGCCTAGGTACATTCCCTACCTGGAAAAATCTATCTACTTCAAAATCCTGTATGGTTCTGCTTTCTAATCATAATTACCTTATGTTTCTTTTCATGTTAACCTTCTCTACAACAGTACAAACTCAGGTACAGTAAGTTTTTTGGTGTATCAGGACACTCATAGGTACTTGAGAGGTAAAACTCTGCCTTTGTCCCTTTATGTCCTGTACCAAGCTCAAAATGCATGCAAAATGCATATTTAGTGGGATGAACATTGCAGAAATTATGCAAGTTCAATTAAACAGCTGGAAAGCAAAGCCAAATAGTATCATATGGAGTGCAGAAGCCTGGATATATATTGCATCTTGAAAATGAAGTTGGTGATTGGTAGACAACTGATGAATCGTCTAGAAAAGTGAAAGGCCTGAGCCAATCAGTCATGGTATGAAGTATGTTTGGCAGAAGAGGTGTGAATTACAGAGAAGAGCAGTACTGGTGGCAAGGAGCAGGAAACTGTCAATTGATAGTCACAACAGCTAGTTCTTCTAGATGGGTTCTTACTTCCTGTCACTCAATTGATTATATGAATTGCCAAAAATAATTCACTTTACATAGGTTTTTATGTCTTTTCAGATAAGCAGGCTTCAAATCAGGATATACATCCCAATTTTAGAATGGAAAATGACATTGCAAATTTTCTATGTAGGTTTGTAAATATGTTGTGGTAAAATCTGATTTATTTTGCTTTTGAGTATGGTGTCTAGTTGCATCCACTTACCTATAAGAGCTTTAAATTTATCATTTTTGTAGTTGAGTAATACTCCATTGTATAAAAATACTACATCTTTTTTATCCATCCTCAGTCGATGGGCCTTTAAGTTGTTTGAAAGATTTAGCTATGAGAAATTGTACTGTTATACACATGGGTGAACATATATCACTGTGGTATGATTTTTCAGTTCTTCTGGAATAATACCTAGAAGAGGAATAGCTGGGTTGAATGGGACCTCTAATTCTAGTTTTTTTGAGGAATCTGCATACTAATTTTTTCGGTGGTCATACCAGTCTGCACTCCCACCAAGAGTGGAGTAGGTTTCTTTTTCCCCACAGCCCCTCCAGTATTTGTTACTGGTTGACTTTTTTTTTTTTTTTTTTTTTGTCTTTTTGAGACAGGGTCTCACTATGCAGTTCAGGCTGGCCTTGAGCTCACTTTTGTAGTCCAGGCTGGTCTTGAACTCACACTAACCCTCCTGCCTCAGCCTCCCAAGTGCTGGGATTACAGGTGTGCACCACCACGCCTGGCTCCACTGGTTGACTTCTTGATGATAGCCATTCTTTCTAGGGTGAGATGGAATCTCAGTGTTGTTTTAATTTGCATTTCTTGAATGACCACTGTTATTGAACATTTTTTTTCATGTATTTATTTGCCATTTGTATTTTTTTATCTGAGAAGTATGTATTCATCTCAGATGCACATTTTTGGATTGGGTTCTTGAGCTTTGGGGGCCTGATTTTTTAAAAATTCTTTTTATGTTTTAGTTAGAAATCTTTTGTCTGAGGGGTAATGAGCTAAATTTTTTCCCCAAGTCATGGGCTTTCTTTTTATTCTGTTTGTGATTTCTGTTGATGTGCAAAAACTTTTCAGGAAGATGAGATCCCAGCTATTGATTCTTTGAAGCATTTCTCTGGCAGTTTGATTTTTGCTCAGGAACTTTCTGCCAACTTCTGTCTTTGAAGTTTCCATCTACCTTGTCCCTCAGTAGATTTCATGTTTCTGTTTTCATATTTAGATCTTTGATCCATGTTGACTTTAGTGCATGGTGCTAGAAATAACTCAGACCCACATGTATAAGCATCGTATTGTCTCCCTAGTGTAAGAACCTGAGCAGAAATAAAATCCAAAAGCTACACTAGGTATTGTGAAAGGGCACAAAACTGCTCAAAGGGAAGGAACAACTGGGATCAGGAAAAGGAAAAAAGAAAAAGGAAAGACAAAAATATATTGGGAAAAATATATGCGACACAGGATAGCTTGGATAATGATACGGTTCATTTCAAATGGTTTATTGAAAGCAACAGTTAATGATTAAATTATTTTATTCTTTTTGAGTTGGGGGCACTAATTTGCCACACTTTTATCTGGAAATCTGAACAACTAATCTGAAAACAACAATATGCAACATGACAATGTTTGGTCACTGCCTATCATCTTGTTTAGTAAAGTCTTGTATTGCTTCCAATTTTTTTTTTCTCTTTTTAAAAACTCTTCTGGGCACAAATGGATTCAAGAAAACTGAGGCTAAGTGTTTGTCTTAATGTCTAAAATACACTACTATAAAATATACATGTATAAAATATACTAGTATTGCTATGTTCATGTTCCTAAGACTATTATTTCCTAGAGATCAGGGATCTTTGAGAAATTTACTAATGGTGTCAGGACCACTAGCATGAGCCACACTTAGAATATGCTAGAAATGCAGACTCCTGGGCCCTATCTGGGACTACCACAGCAAGCTGCATTTGAAGAAGCTCCCCAGAGATGCAAATACCATTGGCCACAGACTAACCTCTGAGTAATCAGGCTTTTCTCTTCAACTGGGGCCTCCCTTTTGAACCACAAAAACACTGGAAGTGACTTGATAGATCATTTACTTCATCTCTTCAAACTGATACACAAATAGTACATTCTAGATGCAGAGGTAAGAAGTTAATTCTTGATATATACCACAGATGCCTTGGGAAATTAGGGTTTAATTCTATGATAGAATCCTAACCTGGACTCCTGAGCTTGAAGAAGAACTCAGGTCGTACCTGTTACTTTTAAACTTCCTTAACTGTGAATACATCGAGTGAGGCAGGTGTGAGCTGCAATCCTACTGTGAGAAATGTGCCTTCCCATTGGTGAAGTATTTTTTGCATATTGCTCTGAATTATCAGAAAACATAACCAGCGTCATACAAACAGCAGCATTCCAGCAATTCAGCAGGCTCTGCCTGCTTGATTTACAAACCCTAATGGGGCAGATCTAGCCATGGCTGGAGTTAAGTAGATTAAAGTCTGATGCGTGGTTTTTATACCTTCCCAATTAAGTTGTATTGAAATGACTTCAGAACTAGACATTTTTCTCAGAATCCTAAAATAAAAATCACCTCTCCTTTCCCTGAAGCATGTAGAGTAGTCACTAGAAATGTGGTAATAGGAAAGAGGAAATTGGGCCCACGACCATAGAGCCATACTCAGTGTTTTCTGGCGACTTTGTCCTTTAGCATTCACTGTTACAGTCACATTTGTCCTGGGCAAGGATGTGTGGGAGATTGGATGTGGGGAAGAAAAAAAGCCTCCCTGAGCAGGAGGCCGCATTTGGCCTCACTACCTGGAGTAAAGTACCAGTGAGAGTTGAGCCCCATCAGCAGCCTGGTACTTCTTATGGTGACCTCCTACGAAGTTGGATCAGGCTTTCCCTGCCAGTTGTGTTAACCTCATACATCTGGTGAGATGTGCTTATGAAGTCGACACAGTTGGCACCTTTCTTTTTCCCCTTTTTTCTAGGGCCCTGATGGATGGATGGATGGATGGATTGATCTTTTTGAAACAGGGTCTCGCTATGCAGTTCAGATGGGGCTTGAGCTCACTTCTGTAGCCCAGGCTGGTCTCAAACTTGCACTGATCCTCCTGCCTCAGCCTTCCAAATGCTGGGATTGCAGGCATGCACCACACCATGCCTGGCGGGGATAGATTCTTTATTAGCTGCTTAATTCATATCATTCTGTCAATATTCTATGGAAAAATAATGGTTGTTCTATGATTTTTTACTTTGATATTAATTCATAATTTTAAAGGTTCTATCTTAGGGTTGGTCTCTCTGTCTCTGTGTCTGTCTGTCTGTCTCTCTATCTTTCTCTCTCTGTTCCTCCTTCCCTCCCTCCCTTTCTCCCACTCTTACACTCTCTCTCCTTCTCTTTCTCCCTTACTTGTGCCCTGACTCTAGGTTTCAGGTTGTTACTTCTGCACACTGCGGACCTATTTTCCCATTAAATCCACAGTAATGGCAATGAAATTCAGATTTATAGCTGAAAATCAGCTAATATTTGTAACTTAAACATAAACACTGGAGCACTGGAATGAGCAAGAGGAATTTTTTTTTCCCCTGCTTTGTATCTTTCCTTTCTTGGAACTTCATGACTTGGATCTCAAACAAGCGCTATTTTAAAATTTTCTGGCACTGTGTAATATAATTGATAATAGTGTTTAAGCGGCATCTAATATCATCCAGCATAGTGCAAAGTGAGCCATCCCAGGATATGAGCTTAAAAAATTGCATTAACACTTAGACAAAATGAAATTTTTATACTTGATTTGCTCATGGTCGGACAAATGCAACTAAACACAATTTGAGCTGTCACTTTGCAAAGGGGAAAAATATGCAACTTTAGAATGTTTCAAATGAGCCCAATATTAGATTCTATAACTCAGAGTGACACGGGAAATACTATTTGCAACATGATTGGTTCATTAATATTTGGTAATTGCAGTACATCATTTTAAGGGGGAAATAAAAATGCAAACAAATTGTTCCTAGCTTCCAGTCAGTCATTGCATCTCAGCTGCCACCACGGGGAAAGGTTGGGGAGCTAAAGGATACAACAGACTGGGGACGCTATATCTTCCCCTCCCCATTTTCATTTTGGAAGAATAATTTTCATCATAAACCAACATGTCAGACAAAGCATCTACATTTAAAAAAATATTATTTCATGATTTTCCACATGCACATTTGATGTACACCCTGGAGGTGTATTCCCTGAGTACCTATTACCTCCATTTTAGGGAAATTACATTAAATTATTAGTGACAAATTTACTTGTCTGCCAATGTATTTTTCTGGAATTTTACTACAACATCAATACTTGGCTGTTTTATATGGGCCCTCATTTACCTGTCTTTGAAGGCAGCCAACCCTTGGGGAGCTCTGTCTGTCACTAAGAGAAGCTGGAAACCGTCTTTAAGTTTAACATTCACGGTTTGGAATTAGATGGGAAAATATGTTGCGCTTTAAAAGTGTAATGTGCCCTTATGAATCTGGCAATTAGGCAACTTGCCTTTGTCATCCACTGTCTTGCATCTGGGGCAAAGAGAACACAACCCAAGTCCCTACAAGGTACCGGAGCAGGAGGGACAGGCAAAATCTTTAAGGGTAAAATACATTCGCCAGCTACTGATGATAGGGCAGGTTGCGTAGATAACGCCATGTCTTGGGTTTATTTTGGGAAAGTCAGGGCAGAGCAGGCTCACCGTGCTGCGCATGCGCCTGAGGTGTTAGGGCCCTGCGCTAGCATGGAGAGCTCAGAGCTTCTGGGCCTTGGAAAGCTCCCAAGGGAAAGGGGAGGCCGGGTGGCACCACGCTGAGAGAATCACAGCAGAGAGAATCCCAAGTGTGCAAGCCTCCATCTTTTTGTGGATAGAAAGGCTGGAACCCATTTCTATATTCCTTCCCAACAGAAAACTGTCGGGAATCTTTGAACTCCAGACTTCACAAAATGTGCATCTGTTGCTAACTTGGGCTGCTGGCTTTGCTTCGCATCTTGGATTATAGACAGAGATCTCACAAGCAGAGGCAGTATGTAGAAGACCTAAAACAATTATGCCTCAGACACGTAGGGTCCCATTGAAGAGAGTATAGTAAGGTCGAAAATGAAATATGAAGGAGATCTTGAGACAGAAACACAGAATAAAAGGAAGAATATTAAGCAAAAATGTAAGTCCCAGGGCGGGTGAGACAGTTCAGTGGATTAAGCACCTGCTTAGGCAAATGCAGGTACCAGGGTTTGATCCTGGGTCCCACATGCTGCACTGGCCCTGCCCCTGGGCACACTGAGCCTGTGAAGAAATCCAGGCATGGTGCTGTACACCTGTAATCCCAGGGCTGGGGAGGCTGAAAACAGGAGGATCATTACAAGTCCAAGCTGTGTAGTGAGACCATGTACAGAAAGAAAGAAAGAAAGAAAGAAAGAAAGAAAGAAAGAAAGAAAGAAAGAAAGAAAGAAAGAAAGAAAGAAAGAAAGGAAGAAAGAAAGAAAGAAAGAGCATCCTAGGAAGAAGGTATGTTAGAATTAATGACCTGGTGGTACTTGGTCCCGCTGACATGTTAAATCCTCCTCACCTGTACTGTATCTGATTCTCTAGTTTGTGTACTTGTTTTTTCTTTGAGAACCCAGAGTTACTGAGTCCACAACTTCAGGTCATTTTTAATTGAAGATCTAAAGTCCTGAGCTGATTCATATCTTTGTTGGCATTAATAATAATATCCTCAGAATTTGTTTTATCCCAGGTATTTAAGAATTATACAGGCTTCTTCCCTGAATTCTTGGGAACTATTTTCTTCCTGTGTGTCTAGTTTTGTATGGTTTTCAACTTTGGCAATTACCTATTCTTCTCCTTTCTGTACTCGTCAGGAGCCTCCATTTTAAAAGACCTTTCTCTTCCCTCCCCAAATAAACACAACCATTTAGATCAAATTAACTGGAATACCTGTTTCAACTGACCTAAATTCATCCTGTGCTATGGCTTGGGAGATTTGACCTTAATTAAACCTCTATTTTGCCAGAGAATGAGAGTGCTGGAGGGAAAGACCATATGAATTTCTACTTTCATTTCAGGTGGAGCATGTGTAGCACCTGGGGACAGATTGTTAATGAAATATTTGTTTTATCCGGCAGTGCTTTGTCGAGATCTAGAAATTTGGCAGTTTGGCAAGTCTGAATGGGGAAGAATCGTAGGTAATGTGACAGAAGGGAGACAGTAAGAAGTCAGGGCTCTGAAAGGAAAAATAAAGGATAAGGGCATAGGACAGAGCGAAGGAGACCTGGACATTGTAAGATTTCCTTCCACCTTCCTCCTCAACATCTTTTCCTCATTTAATGATACTTTTTAGTGCTAGACAATGACCTTCAGCCTTCTCCTTAGTGATCTCAGCCACCCAGTAAGATGGATTTTATGATCCCTCTTTTTGCCTATAAAGAGACCAAGATGCAGACCATTTGCTTAAAGTCATTTCGAGGCCTGACCTTGAAGATTGCCACCAACGTGTGCCTTATTCAAGGTCAGGTTCATTTCTTCTCTGTTGTTACCTCCCATTCTTCCACTGCTTTTGAATGTTGGCCTGGTCCAAAGATTGTCCTTTTTCAGCCAATGTTAGCATATCTTGAGTACACTAACGGTGATGTCTTTATATTTTGAAGATATCATCCAAATTAAATGAAGAGCAATTAATAAATATATAGCTCTCTGAACTTCAGGCACAATGCATTATGCTCACTCAGAGAGAGAGAGAGAGAGTCTATTAACTTGGGAAAGTAAAGGCGGGATTCAGAAAGTGGGGCAAGTCTGTGTTCACCCTCTGAATAAGTCAGGTAGTGAGAATTGCTGTTCATTCAAGCCACAGACTCCCTTCACCCCCAGCTGGGAAGGCCTCATGATTACTTTAAAGCAAAATTTTGTAAAGAACACTGGCACTGCTGAATGATAGCCCCCTCCCCCAGTGGAAATGGGGTTCATTTATTGCCATAACAGTGATATTTATGTTTTTTTGACACTTGTCATTTGTAAATCTCAATTTCCAGAATTAGATTGTGCTAGTTACTGTATCTCTACTTTTTTGTTCTTTGGAAGCAATCAAAATAGGAGGTGATTTTCCTGTTTAGTCCAGTATCCTAGTGCCTACAAATTGAATGAAATTTTATCTCTCAGTCTTTAGGAGGTAGCTCGTAGGTTAAGTTAACCAATGAATAATGACTATTTATTAAGTCCTGCAAGAATGCTAGGGATTTGGGAGGTACATAAGTATGAAATATAGTCATATACTTAAATAATTAATATACTTACAGAGCATCCTATGATAAGAGCATGAGCTATGGGATAGAAACTATCGTGAGTGTTCAGAGAAGTTTCGTGGGGAACAGTGAGAGTTTGTCAGTGGGGTAGGGTTTGCTTGGTGAAAAGGAGACCAGATCATTTCTGGTGAGGGGCACAAGAGAGGCCAGAGGTAGAAATGTCCTGTGGTCTACAGCTGAGGCTGGGGTTGTCAGGAAAAACTGGAAATAAGTTGGGATTGCAAGGTTAAAGACAGTCATCTTTGTAGTTACTTTGCAGGGAGGCACAACAATAATACAACTGGGCTCCAGAAAGACAAAACCAGAGCTAGAAATGCTGCTAGCTTTGCAAAGCTGCATTTTTGTTTTCCTGATGGTAATCACTTTTTTTTTTTTTTTTTGTCTTTTTGACCAGGGTCTCGCTATACAGTTCAGGCTGGCTTTGAGCTCACTTTTGTAGCCCGGGCTGATCTCAAACTCACATCAATCCTCCTGCCTCAGCCTCCCAACTGCTGGGATTACAGGTGTGTGCCATCATGCCCGGCTGTAATCACTTTTTTTTTTTTGTAGCATTGTGTAGATTTAGAAATGGTCCTTGTCTTGAATCTTCTCACAAGGCAGTTTTGTATTTAATTTTCCTTCTCTTTTCACCTTAAACATCATTGGCATGGGGGCTGGTCCATGTTTTAGTAGACTAGGACATTTCTGATTTAAAATATTCTATTTTCTCCTATACACATCCTCTAAATTATCTATGGTAGTCAGCTATGAGAAGTCACAGCCCACCAGGTCTCATGTCCTTTGTCACATACTAGGCCCGTATTTTGATTCAGAAAATATGACCTTCTGAGCTACCAAGGAAGACCACAGGAAGATGACTTCATACCCTGAACTGAATAAATTGGCACCAGAGACATACTGTGTGTCTCTTAGGAACAGGCTTGAGTTTGGGGCCACTGCTTTACCTTTAAAATGATAGTAGAGCTTGTGTTGCCTTTTTAAAAATTCGAAACAATTCCCAGGAGGAATCTGTTTTGGGGGTAAAATAGGTAAGTTGGAGTTGTAGCCAACCATGGTTTGAAATCTCCCTGTGTCCTGAAAAAATACTTCTGGGCTCTTTAATCCTTCAGGAAGTTGTCAGGAAGAGACCAAACTTTGAATTCAGATTCTGTCTGAACTTTGTATAAGCTACCGAGGTTTTTCACCACCTCCAGATTCTCACTGTCCAGTGAGCAAGGCAGCACTCCTCCTAGGCACCTAATAAAAAACTTAAGCAAAGATTAAAGAAGCTGGCTATGTACTTGACTCATAAGAGAAGAGCTCCCATAGCTTTTCTGTCCTTGTGCTTGTGAGTAGCTGGAGTTTTCTCACCCCGGAAGGGCTGAGAACCAGGAGACAAGGAAGAGCTAGCTTCCTAGACATGACTGCCTAGCCTCCAACAACCTGAGACTGAGGCTCTGAGGAACACGGAATTCTGGGATGATGATCGCCGCTGGCTGGATGGGTAGGTTCAGACTATGATGCCAGTGCCCATTTGCAGCAAGTACATTTGTAGACAAAAGCAGACCCGGTGGGTTACAGAGATTTTTTTCCATTCTTAGTGATCTGACAGAACCTGAATATTAGTTAAGGACTTAGCATAGAGTGGTTCTACAACCTTGTGGGCCAGTGTACACGATGAGGAGAATGTTACAGGAAGTGGCGTCTTGGTAGTGAAGAGAAATGACAGGGACACTATTTAAGACCCCCAAGTGAGACCTTATGAATGGGAAGGACAGCATCTGGGTAGCTTGGAGGGGCTGTCATTTTCCTATTTAGAAAATATATAAATTCTTATGATTCAAACGAATTTTTTTTAAAACGCAGGCCAACATTCTGGTGTCCTCATTATAGAATTTTCTTTTATAACATGAGTTTCCAACAGAAGTTTTCTTAATGATTTTCCTCTGAAAAAACAATTCTCACAAAGACAATGCATTTGGACAATAACATCTCAAATGACTAGATCTATTTTTCTAGAAATTTAAGAGACAATTTTTAGGTATGTGCATCTTATCTATAATTCTCTGTTCAGTCAACTATAGAAATTTACCTGCCTGATAAAAAGCATTGAATGGGTAGATGGTCGGTTTTCCTCATTTTTTTTCATGTGTTTAATACATTGTATCCTATAGCTCTTTATTATGGGAGACTATTTGTTTAGAATATAAATAATTATGTCAGATATCTGACATATGAATATACCCACGCAGTCCCTAGTCTGTATTTCAGCAACTCCTCCAGGAATTCACACCTTGCATGTCTCTTAAATAGATAGTGCCTTTTATTTGCCCTTTGCTGTTTTCCTCCCTCTGTTGTCAGGGCTGGCACAGGGCTCAGCACCCACGTGGTCTGATCGCAGGCAAGAGTCTCGCATTCTGAGAAGCCCCACTCTATAAATTATGGCCAATGCCGGAGTCTCCCTCTACCAGCTGCAAGGGTTCCGTACACTTCAGAATGGTGGAGAAACAAGAGTCTTTGCTGTTTACAAACTCCTGTGCGCCTAATCGCTCAGCTCAGCTCAAGATGGAGCTTATGATTCATACAGTCGACGCAGAAAATGGCCTAGTGCTTGGCTCCTTTTAAATATATCATGCTCAGCGTACACAGACTCCGAACATCCGTTAGAGCCGAGTGACAGAGAACTTGACCTTTCTCTCGGAGCCGTGCGTGGAAAAGGGGAATTAGCTGGCTGCAGTAGCACTTGAACTTGCTGTAACTTATCACTTGCCGCTTTTTTCGCAGGAGGAATGCGCGTTAGGGATAGGAAATCACCTTCAAGCCTCACGTTGTTTAAAATGAAACTGCACTTCCTCATCGTATTAATTCATATGTGTCTTTCAAAAGAATTTATTTCAGGCGATCATAAACAGCGGGCAAGATTTTTTTTTAAACAAACCTCTATTTGCATCAAGTGTTAATGTGCATTTTTGCCTGCGTGTACATGTGTGCGGTGCCTATGTGGATACATTGAATTTCGCAGTGCCTATTGAGCTCCCCCAGGACAGTGGAGGAATAATAGGTCCACTAGTGAGGTACAAGGTATAAAAGCTTTTAAATTAGCTTCGATGTAACTGGAAACCAAATAAATGGCGATGGAAAATGCCGAAGGAGACCTAGCAGGGTTTTTTTTTTTTTTTTCTTACATAGTTGCCAATTACTGCTATTAGAAGATATAGTTTGTTCTGCTTAGCCCTGAAACAGCAATGATAGACACAGACCTCAACCAATCGTAATGTTTCCTTGTCAGCTGTCATTAACCCGGGCTGACTTACCCTGATTTTAGATAACCCTGAGTGATAAAAAGTAAAAGCACATTGTTACCCAAAAGCTCATCAGGTAAATATGCCAGAGGGGGAAGGAAAAAAAAAAAAAGAAAGGTCTTTCTTGACCTCGCTGACATTTTCAAACTGTTTAAAAGCTGAAGTTAATTCTTTCTGATGGCCTTTCATCTTTAGTTGACAACAGAGAGCCCCTGAGTGGTGACAGCTCTTGTCAAGTGGGACCATCTTATCAAAAACAATACCCTCCAGATCTTTCAATCCAGATATTCTAATCTAAAATAATTGCATTTAAAATTTCATGTTGCTTTTCTGTCGGTCCTGAATCATCCAGGTATGAAACCACAGGCACCTTTTTCCTGGAACCTGCTCAGAGCTTCAGAGTTTCAATCTTGCAAATTTAAAAATGCATCATCATCGAGGTGACATGTGAGGGGCACAGTTGTAGAGCTGTGGCTGGAGTGAGCGGCTACAATTTGTTCTGCTGTGTCTTTTATTTGTATCTACATGCTTGGGAGGTGTTTCTGCCGGTGTCAGTCCCTGTTCTGTCTCTAGCCTTGTACTCCTTAAGCTCAGCCCGAGCGGCATAAAATTACCTCTCTGCCAGTACAGCTGAGATCCTGCGTTTGGCTCTGAGATGGTGCAAGTCATCCAATGAGTATTTGGAATGCTGGTGCTGTGTTTTAGCGATAGCTTCCAAGCTCCATTCAATTTGTGATTTGGAGGAGCCCTGTGATTGATGCGTAATTGTAAACAGATAGTGATTTTATTGCATGTCTGCACCAGGTTCCAAGTCATTTGTAGAAGGACTGCACTGCTTTATGGATTAGAAGATGACCGCACCTTCCCCATTAATAGCCCCTTAGAAAGTTCAAAGGTACCCCTATTGCAAAGCACTCCTTTATACTTGTGTTTTAAAAACTTTTTTAAAAAATGAAATTCTGGAACAGACCTGTGATTTATCTTCTGCAACCTGGCTCTGTCAAGTACCCGGTCCCCGGCTCATCTCACTTTGGCTCCCGTCCGACCCATGCACAAGAACTCCACCTTCCATTCATCTGCTGCTTCTGTCCACCCTCCTAGATGTACCTCCAACACTGCAGGGTGTATTAAACATTTTTAAAAACTAGTATGTCCCTTTGGACAAGTTGTTGAGTTGAGTTTGTTCAAAGGGGGAATTCTGTTTCAGACTGAAGGAGAATGTTCCCTACTTGGACCGGTTTTCGTTGCTGATGGCAGACACGCTTCCCATTCATAAGGAGCTGCCCAGTCTCTCTCCAGCGCGCCAGTCAAAGGGTCTGGATTTGAGCAAAAAGAGCTGCACAATGTGATCCTTTAAGATCTTCCCTGATTTCAGCCCTGAGAGGAAGCAATAAAAGCAAAGCCATGTCTGCCCCTTCAGAGTTGGCTTTTCTCTTAGATATATAGCACCCGCAGAATTTTTTATATTTCATTTTAGGCTTTTACCCAAGAAAAGAAAAGGAGGAAAAAAGAGACCAAATGGTGTTTACATCCTTCAAAAGCCAACATGAGAAAGAAATGGGATGTTCAAAATGAGAGAGTCTGTTTCAGAGCTGGGTGTCTGTTGACTCCTGGGAAAATTGTACTCAGAATCTGAGTTGTTTCTGCATTGCACACAAAACCCTGAATCTTATTGTTTCAATGCCTGGGAGACCAGGCAGAGATGTTCCTAATGGCTGGCGGCCCCTCTGCCACCTTCGTTTGCATCCCAATCCCATCACATGCTGACCCACCCCAGATTTCCTCCGTTCACACCCTTTTTTTCCCTGTCATACACTTCCTCTTTCTTTTCCAGATCTGCTTCAGAAAGTAGCACGAAGGACATGCTAAGTGTGTTCCAAGTGAGGGAGATCAATAGCAATGTGTCTGTTACTTTTAAAAGGGTTTGTAAGAAGGCAAATATAAATATCCACCATATATTTCATTACCCCCATTGGCATCACTAAGCATATGACATAAATCTTCTCATGTAGCTCTTTGTTTTAAACAAGGTAAAACAGAAGGGGTAGAAAGCCCCAACTCATTGAATCACCAGCTCTTTGGGTGGATAGACAAGTTCTAATCAGAAGCAACAGTGTGTGTGTGGGTGGGTGGGGTGGGGAGATAGCTCCATGCCACAAGTGTCTGCCTGGCAAGTACAAGGTCGTGAGTTTGAACCCTAGTCCCAAGAAAGGCAGGCAGACAGACAGACAGACAGAAAGACAGAAAGAAAGAAAGAAAGAAAGAAAGAAAGAAAGAAAGAAAGAAAGAAAGAAAGAAAGAAAGAAAGAAAGAAAGAAAGAAAGAAACATTGCTAAGGGTTAGGTCTCCAGGTACGTTTACTGATTGATGAAGTCTGTGCTGGAGAGGGAACCCAAGGCTTTGCACCTATCACTGAGCTCCAGCCCAACTTCTGGGCTTCCATCTGACTAGGGCATGAGCAGAGCTCTAGCTACCCTCTCCCGTGGCCTTAGCAGCTGGAGTACAGCACTGTACTATTTTGGCAAGGGGATTGGGGCCCAGTTTTTACACGGCACTGCTCCCAGGTTGTGCGGAGGGACACAGGCATCAGTAGGGACACCACTGCAGCTAGACCAAGCACAAAATATCCTCCACATGGTGGGCTCTAGAGAAATATTTTGAAGCAGCAGTTAGTGCCCATTTAGGACCTCCTAGCAGAAGCACGTGACCCTTAAAGGTTATTTTTAGAAGGTCCAAGGTTAGTGAAGCTTGGAACTGGGTGATTCCTACTAACTGACTCTCATAGAAATGAAAATCCCCCTCCACCAGCACAAATCAGGGCCATTCATTTCCTAAAAGCTTCCTTTCCATTTTCTAGTAAGTTGTCCTCTTTTTATGAGCTTTAGTAATCTGCATCACTTCTGAAGAACAAAAACAAAAAATAAAAACATGGTTGATTGTTTTTTTCCCTGTAAATGACAATAGGGAGTCAGATTTGCACCTGTATTGCATCGAGATGTTTATCTATCTTCTGAGCATTAAGGAAAGAGCTTGGCAGAAGCCCTGGGTGGGTCGGAGGGGGGTGGGGGGATTCCTGACAGTGATCCCCCTCGTCCCCCCAGAGCCCTGACAGCAGCTGACCTGCTCAAGCTCTCAGGAGCCCCAAACACTTAGCAAAGTCTCCCTTGGTTTTCTTTGTAGCGGAGACCAGCGTTAATCTTCTCCAAGATGGATTTTAATTTTCACAAATGCAAATGGAAATTCATTTTCTATGTCTTCTGTTTTCCAAATATGAACAGAATCTAATCTTCCTTGTTGATAGTTTATCAATCTTCTAGAGAATTTTCTGACCGCTTAATTTTTTTTTTTCTTTTTACAATATTAAAATGTGGGGAGTGTGATTGGAAATATCCTCTTATCTCCTTTCTTCAACTTTTGAAAATCCTTACTTCCATTATTTCTTAATTTCATCTTTTTTTTTCTATAACTGCTTTTGTACTTTCTCTTTTGAAATGCCCCTTCTTTCCCTCCAGCCTTTACTTCCTTTCTGTTTTCATGTCCAGCTATACTATTGCTATGTTTCCTTTAAGGACTGTCAAAACTATTCCAAAATGAAATTTTTTTTTTAAGCTATACCAAAAGCAAATTGTAATAATGTGTTTAAAGTGTATCTTTCTTTGATTTTAGAATGTAGCTGATTTCATTTAACATTATGGAAATGTCAGAGTGAGTTTCTCCTTCTGTACTCATCAGTGACCCCTCATACCATCTCAAACTCCTTTCCAGCCCCCCTAGTAGAAATACATCATTTTGTTTTGTTCTTTAACTGCTTCATTGGGATATCATTTGCGTGCCATACAGTTCACTCCTTTTAAGTATTGTTTGTGGCAAGAAAGGCTTCCTTACTGCTAACTGCCTAAGTGTATTTATTATTTGAAACAGGAAAAGCTACAAAATATGATCAAATAGAAATCTTGTAACATTCTGGGAGCCCCATCCATCTGTTTTAATGCATAATTTTCCTATCACAGCAGCATGTTTGCACCTCTGGAGTTAAGGTCACGGTGGCGTTTGCATTATAAACCCCTCTTTTCAAGGGTTTATAAATGCAGCTGCTTTTGTTTGCTGAAGACTGGGAGCTTGCCTCATGAGGTTTCCATGCAATAGAGCAGCTTTTGGGCCTTGATTTTTCTTTAACTAAATTAAAATTTTAAAACACTGCATTGCCCTTTTAAAAAAAATCATTGCAAGTGTCAAAAAACCTTGGTGAGAATTTCTCCCCAAATAACTTTTCTATGTATATGCAATTTTTAATTGCCTCTTGTTTCCCTAAATCCTCCACTATTCTTAGTTTGTGTTTCATGTTATTTACCTCAAATATTTACAAATCCAAATCCAGCTTGGTTTCTAAACTAAAAAAAAAGGATGTTATATAATTGGTGTCTTTCAGCATTATTAGCAGAATTATTTTAGAGGGCATAAATACAGCCCGCAGATGACTTGGAAAGACAGAGAGCTTGTCACACCTTATGACGTGGAGAGTTTAAAATATTTAGAAAGAAAACCATGTATACTTTTAGGATTTTATTTTTTGCCCTTTTCAAGACGATGAACATAGATGGTAGAGGCTACAGAAACAATCATACATGATTAAACTGGTTTTAAACATTAAAGAGTGATGGTATATGATCATTAAACAAGATACAATATTAGCATGTCAGCTTAAGTGGAGCGTCACTGAGAACCGTGGCTTTGTTTGCACACACTTGCCAGAAGCTTCTAATCAGACCATCACTGGATAATTTTAGGATGTTTTACTTTTCAATCACAGACGGGGACGTAGCTGCTTAAACATCACCTTCCATTCTGAAGTCAGTTTTCTTTTTACCTCGTGCAGTTTTACTTAATTAAAAATTTAAATTTTCATGCAAATTTGTGTTTTGTATAGCGAGCATGAGTGAAATCAAAAGGAAAATATGATTAATGAATTCTGTGTTCTAACATGTATAATTTGATGAGAAACAGTTTTCTCTCCCCTGAAACACCTACAGTACTGAAGACAAAAAAAGCTTTTGTCATCTGTTTCAAGGCAGGCCACAAGCACCCAGAAATTAGTGACCCTTCCTCTCACATCTATTTTTTTTCCTAGCACCAGGGATTGAACTCTGAAACTTGTGCAAGCCAGGCAAACACTTACTCTGCTGAGCTATCTCCCCAGCCCTTCACATCTATGTTTTACCCATCTGGTGCAGTCCCTTTTCCTTGAGAAAGGGTTACTGAATGAAGAAGTGTCTCTCTTGCCAACTCTACATGGGACAGAGGGACTTCAAGGCAGCTAGCAAAACCTCAAAAGCCAAAACTATTGTTTGAGCTTCTTTGCTACCTCCTGACTGTGGATAAAGGAGACAAACCAGCAAACAAACAAAAAGATTTGATCTGGATTTCTGAAACCCTGCACAAGGCGACAGCTGGTGTTGGTGGCTCAGCTGGTGCCACTCCAGTTGGGGTTCCAGCTACAGCTGGCAAAGGCCGTGTCAAGGACAAGAGAAAGGTTATTTCTGCATCTTCCTATTGTCAGAGGCTGTGCTGCTGGCCCAAGCCTGCACATGAGACACCGTCATTTGACTTTCTAACCCTGTGGCTTTTGACATTGCCTTGAGTTCAGAATATATGTATTGAAGCCAAGCAGTGTCTAACCACATGGACAGAAGTCTAACCTAGTGTTAAAAAATAAACAAGCATTCATTCTCTGCTAAGATATTTTGTAATCTTTATCTGTCCCCGCCTGATCATCTTTACCAAGAATGTCTATGTAATCATTCTGTTTCTTTTGCAAAGCATTGTTTAATTACTTTGTTGATTTAGGAACAGGAGAGAAATAGGGAAAATCACATTGTATGTCAAGTTTCTCTCCAAGTCTGAGGTTTCAGGTAACAAAACTGTTTCTCCTGTTGGAAAAGAATGATGGGGGGGGACCTCACAGTGCTTTTAATTTAAGCAAATGACACATTTTCTTTCTCTTTTTTATTACCACTTTAGTAAGAAAGAATAACGTGACAGTTTCAAAACATGTTAGTAGTACATTCCCAATAATTGATGGGGTCCTCATAATAGTTATTTAGAGCACAGGATGCAGACATGATCATTTTTCTAATCATTATTGATACAAAAATTTCTTCTCATTGAACTAAGAGCTTCTGACATTGCTGGTTCTGCCAATAACCCACCACGATTATGGAATATTGGACTATGTATACGACGACACATTTTCTGCATAAAGTGGATTAGGGGGAATCCAGCATTTCTGTAGAGGGCTTTCCCATCCCATAAACAGAGGTGACATTCTGTATCCTACATTCCCACATGGGTAACAGAAAGGGCTCATGGCACCAGGAAAGAAAACACAAGGGTGGAGGTATGGAACCGTCTCAGACTGTGAGTCTTTACATCAAATTTTGTCTTGGAGAAGAAAAAAGAAATTTGTCATGCCCCATCTCTCTCCTCCTGCCCATGAATTCTGCACAGGGCTTTCTCTAGAGAGCAAGTCACTGAAAATGGGCACTGTGGTTTCTACAAAATCCAGAGTGTAGGTTCCCTGTGAGAGATAAAACCCTTGCTCTTGTTTCTTGCTTTCTGGCAGTTGGGCAGGATCTGTTCAGCCTGGCTGAGATGGTGAGAAAAGAAAGATGAGGGTCATTTGAGACCAGCGCCCCATACCTTACAGGGTCTATGGTGGCCAGGAACTATTTGCCTGAGCAATGCTTCCCTCAGCTATGCTCCAACTGTACAGAGCTGGTGCCCATTTACATATTTCACATGGGCCAGTTGAAATAATGACTGGAATTTTTACAACCTAAACAACTGAAGATTAAGTAGTGTGTCTTGGGTTTCTACACACTGAAGTAGAATAAAAGAATAAAATTAGGATTTGATCTGAGTGAGTTCAAAATTTTTGAGGGAGCTCTTCTCATATGGCATCTCTTAAGAAGTTGTATGCAAGCATGTCTTTGAACAGTTGTTTTTCCCTTCTTTCCTTCCCTTTTTTTTTTTTTTTTTGGTCAAACTTCCTATGCTTTTCCCATGAAATATCCACCCCACGCGATGGCCAAGGGTAAGGTCCACAGTCCAACACTTTTTGGTGTTTAAATGTTAATTTGACAGTGAAACCGAGGTGCTTCCAACAGTGACTGCTGATCTCTTTCCTGTGAGTCAGAGCCTTCGAAAGGAAAAGAGCTTTTGATTATGGGCAGTGCTTTTCATTTCTCTTCTGCTCCTCCTCGGGTTGAGTCATAGAGTCTCAAATCTGATCCTTTCGTAGAGGGGCAGATAGAGGATGAGTCAAGCATTTGAATTTGTCGTGATCATTTATTTTCTAGGGAAAAGAGCAAACACTGCGCCTGAGGCAGGCACACTGTGTAGGTAGCTGTGATGAAGAACGTGGTTGAATGGTGCGGAAATCAAACGGCAGAAGGCTGGGGTCGGGGGACACGCCCAGTGACTTAGCACGCCTGCTGACTGCGGCCATAAGCATTACGTCAGGGATTTTGCAAGAGTGGTCCCAAGCCTTTGCATTTTCTACCAGGATGAAAGTCGTAGCTTGTGCATATTGAGACTGAAAAAGCAGGGGGATTTGTCCGCTTTAGAAAGAAAGAAAATGCCAGACCGTTACAGAGTTTGCGGGCAACTGAAAGTCAGTTACCTAGTGCTGCAATTTAGGAAATTGGGGCATCTCCATGTACTTAGGAGAAATTAAATGAAAGATAAAGCCCGAGTTATAATAAAGAGTACAAGGTGGCCAAGGAGACAGCTAGGGGCACAACTGCCTGCCTGGCAAGTGCAAGGTCCTGAATTTGATCTCTGGTTCCGCTGAATGAATGAATGAGTGAATGAATGAATGAATGAATGAATGAATGAATGAATGAATGAAATAAAGCGTACAGTGGTCCCTCACTTATTGCAGAGGCTACGGTCCAGACACCGCCATGAAAATCAGCAAAGTAATGACATTCTATTTATTTTCATATTTACATTTTTAAGGCTTTATAAACCCTTCCCACACTCTTATAAACATTCCCCAAGCCGGGCGTGGTGGTGCACGCCTGTAATCCCAGCACTCAGGAGGCTGAGGCAGAAGGATCAGTGTGAGTTCGAGACCAGCCTGGACTACAAAAGTGAGCTCAAGGCCAGCCTGAACTGCATAGTGAGACCCTGTCTCAAAAAGACAAAAAAAAAAAAAAAAAAAAAAAAAAAAAAAAAAAAAAAAAAAAAAAAAAAAAAAAAAAAAAAAAAAAAAAAAAAAAAAACATTCCCCACACTTTAAAAAAACACTCCTAATGTTCTTAACCATTTTCTAAGCTCATAAACCTATGGAATCTTGACATATTTACAATGCATGGTATTGCAAAATTCTGCGATATAGCGAAAAATCTGTGATAAAGAATTTAAATTAATCTTTTTTTCTTTTTCAAAACGCATGAAACAGTGATGCTGCAAAGACTGAGTCACGAAATAGCAAGGGAGTACTGTAATGATGCCATGCCAGCAAAAAATGCAGCTGCAGCGATATCCATGGGCAGTTTTCAAAGCTAGGCCCCACATTTTGTTCATTTAAAGTATTGTTTTCCTGTAGAATGTGTTTGAAAGCTTATTCCATCTGGAAAAAGTAGCTAAACAGCAACTGCAGTTGGCACGCACTGATATCCTCTCTCTATGAGGATAGCATCCATTTTGTATGGAAAAATATACGTTGCTGCGTGCTTTGGATTGCTGGATTATTAGCATTAATATTGAGCCCTGGCAGGGTGGTGGTGGTGCTTCTTCTTCTTCTTCTTCTTCTCCTTCTTCTTCTTCTTCTTCTTCTTCTTCTTCTTCTTCTTCTTCTTCTTCTTCTTCTTCTTCTTCTTCTTCTTCTTCTTCTTCTTTCTTCTGCTTCTTTCAGTTTCATGAAAATGAAAAAAATTAGTATTGTTTTCTGTATTTTAATAATCTCTGAGCAAATAAGTCATCTCACCTGATCTATATTTAGATCTGATTTTCCCCAAGGAGAAGGAGTCAAGTGAAATTGAACGCATGTGTTTCTAGTGCCTACTATGCACAAGCACTGTAGATTAGGCCAAGTATACATTAGAATTTTCACGGCATACTGCATTGCTCTCGGGGGAGCCTTGTAACCATCATTAAAATGTAAAAACAGGTTCTTTGGGGGTTATTGGTTTTGTTTTTGTTCATAGACAAAATCCTGTTTACAAAATCAGGCTGGTCTTGGGCCCAACACAGCTGTTTATGAAGAGCTGATGAGAAAGCAAACTGAAATACCTGGGACTGGTTTCAAGGTTCTCTACCCTCAAGAAATGTTTCTGTGAATGTGTGTGGTCCCTCAGTTCATGAGCTCAGTTCTCTCCATGAGTTTGATCCCAAACCAAACTGGATGAGACCCCAACGAACCTGTTTTTACATTTTAAATTGTTTCACAAATATCTACATAGTAGCTTAGTTTTAACTGTGCCCCAAACAATTTTTAATTGGGTCCAGTCAGAAAATGTTTGAAAAAGTTTCTATACCACATGCCTGTAATCTCAGCCCTCCAGGAAGCGCAAGCAGGAGGATAGCTTCTAATGAGATGCTGCCTCAAAACAAAAGAATAAAAAAAGTACAGGGTTTACTGCAAAGCACTAGGCTCAATCCACAGCATCACAACAGACAAGCAGATGAAGTATTTGCCCTCTGTATCAGCCTCTCGATTCCATCACAGTTCATCCTCCTTCCGTATCCTCTCAAGCCCTCCCAACTACACTCTAAATTATTTACCAGGAAAGAAAAGTGCCCACTCTTTTCTCCTCTACCCCAATAACAGCCCATCAGAACTACTGCACTCATATACCAGGCATGAGCCCACCAGAACCACTGCACACATACACCAGGCATGAACTCTATACAGGAATTTGGCTAATACTACTTGACCATTGAACTTATCCAGACAAACCCAAACATGCTAGCTATGCCTGGAATCTTGGCTTAATTGGAGCTAAGTTTAGAAATAGGGATGTGGTCGAAATGCAAAAGATCTAGCAGCTTTAATTGTGGTATCAGATTTCCAGCATAACATTGGCTTCAGTCAGACTTCTGGACCTGAGAGATTGAGCTTTTTTTTTAAAAAAAAAAAATTTTAAACTTTATTCAGTATTGTCTTGACCATGATTAGAAACAGACATCGTCTTGTGACCGCCCAGAGGGTAAATGTATTGCAGCTTGCATGCAACTCCTTACAGTCCTAGCCTGGCCCTCCTCCAGTGTCTCCTCTTGGAGTTGTACCTGATTCTATTACCTGTCTTCATATGAATCCACGGAGGAACAAGGTGATTCTTCTTGTGCTTCTTTGCCAGGAATTGTTTGATTCTGAAGTCTTGTGAGAAGACATGTTTAGGATAGGAGGCAGAGCATGCATTCGATGGCGGACTGAAGAAGAGGAGCGGTTGAGCTTTATCTTATGGGCTAATTACACTGGCCAAAAGAGGGCAAATGGAACTCACCTTTATTTCCTTCTCTCTCCATGCTGAGGTGATTCCTTGCACTTCTTTTTAACCTTTTTTTTTTTTTTTTTTTTTTTTTTTTTTTTTTTTTTTCCTGCTGTGAGTGTATCTAACTAAAGACAACACAGAGAAGACAGCTGTTGCTAGACCTGGTTTTCACGTTGAGTGTCCAGAAACTGTCTAGACCAGATTCTCCACCAGTAGACATTTCTTTCCTATGGGGGCTGAGGAAGTGCAGTTCCCTGCTGGGGTCATGTAAGTTTCAGCAGTGGAGGGTCACTATCTTTTGTAAATAGACATCTTACCGTGAAAATCAACATGCCATCCAAAAGATGATGATGTCTTCAATTTCCAAAGATTATCAGTACTCTAGAGTGATGAGAAGACAATAATGAAAGTGAGAAATTGGGGAGTAACGTTAGGAGTGTGTCCTGCACATGATCTTGGGGCGAAGGCTGCAGCCCCAGTTAGCATTCGCTGGGCCAAGCACAAGTGGATTAGGGAGAACCTCTGGTGCCTCAAGCATTTGTCTTTGGTTTCAGCAGAGCTCAGGTGGGGTTGAATGGGCTCTTAGAGAAAAACGAAGGCAGGAATGGTGATTTCCTTCCATGTAAGGTCCGCAGGCCCAAATACACAAAGGAAGTGAAGGGGCTTATGAGGGATATGATATCCAGGTCCCTCAGATTATTATTTTATGTGTAAGTAGAGAAGCAGAATTTAAGAATTGCTTACATATGTGTGTGTGTGTATATATATATATATATATATATATATATATATATATATTGCAGTTAGTCTTTATTTGATTTTCAGTCTTCCATGTACTTTAATAAGTGACAAAGCATGAATTATTTTATGAGTATTTTAATGAGCATATTAATTTATTTTAAGTTAATTCAAATACACCAATTCCTATTATATGACATTTTGTATATTGATTCTTCTAGTGGTACCCAGATATCGCACTGTAGTTTGTTCATTTGTTATAATACATAATATTGTGATGAAAATTTAGGAGGGATTTCTGAAAGTGGGGAAAAGAAATAAAATCCCTTTTCAGGATTCTGGAAAGGTTGCTCTGGTTCTTGCTCGTTCTCTCTCGATCACATCTCGCCAACTCTCAGCACTGGTGCATTTTTAATCTTTGCCATTCTGATTGTTTTGAGAACACCTCGTGTTTTAATTATATTTAATTTTTATGGGATCATCGACCAGCTGTATTACCTCTGAGAGTTAGCGGTTCATGTCCTTTGCCCGTGTCTTAATTGCAACGTTCATCTTTTTCTTACTGAGTTGCTTACTAGCTTATGGCCTTCAGAGGGTAACGTTCATAAATTCCTCTCCCAAGGAGAGTATAGGGGCCCAAGTGGATGCACACAGAGCTAGGAATTCGGAGTTGCGAGGGCTCACATGGAAGATATAAAGAAACAGGGTGTTCTTCCTAAAAGGGAATTTTTCTTCTGTTTTGGAGAAGGCGGTGTAGGAGATGAGAACAAGCAAGAGGCTGTGTGTCTCTTTCCTGCTCTTCAGGGCTCTAGCTGTGTGTCATGTGGGCAGAAACATGTCTCTCTCCTTTTTTCAAGCTAAACGCTCTTATTGTTGTCAAGTTTCTACTCACTTGAGGACTGAATCATACAGTAGGTTTCTCTCTGAGTCCAATATTTTTTAGCAGCGAAGTATTTTAAGTGCTAAAAGCCAACCCCCCCTAGATTATAAGTGGTGACATTTGTTCTGTAGTTTTCACTATTGTTGAGAAACACATTTTTCCCCTTTTCTTTTCTTGTTTGTTTTTATTAAGAAAGAATAAGTCTAGCACTTAATCCTGTTTCCTTTCCTCTCTCCTGAAGTTGATCACTTTTGTTCTGACCCTGTTATGCTTCTACTACACCCAGATGTTGATCTCAGTGCTCTTTATTCTGTGTTTTTCAAAGTAATATAAAGCATCCATTTCCTTTCCATTCACTTAAGATTATTTTCAAGATGGTGCTATTTAAAAAAAATATTGAGGTGTACATTTAAAATGCCTGTATGTCAAGAAATATCTGATGGTGGGAAGGGTGGTAAAATTGAACAAAAAGTAGTAGCATACTGCAGGGTCAGGCACCAAATGCCTCTTTTGTTGGCTTATTGGGGAGGATGCATCAAATAATAAATCTATTCTTTGCCCTCTATGATTTTTATTTTAATTGAAGGAAAATGAAAGTAAAAATAAACATATGACAAATTAAAGCAGAGTGTAAAACAACTGTTAAGCCAACTTTTAATATGTCACAAGTCCGTCTATGGTTACACATCAACTATCTGGACATGATGGCATGCACCTGTAATTGTAGGATTCAGGAGGCTGAAGGCAAGTGATTGCCAAGTGTTCAAGGTCATCCTGGGCTGCACAGTGCACTCAAGTACATCTTCAAGTACATACTAAAACTCTGTCTCAAAGCAACAGCAACAGCAACAGCAATTGAGTTCTCTAACATCTAAAACCTGGAATGATTTTTTTTTTTTTTTTGCCAATAACACATTAAAAATTTTCTTGAAAAAAAAGACCCTCACTTCTGGTGTTAAGATTATGCTCAATTATTTGTTGTCACCTACTTTGAGCAGGTGGGACTTTGTGCCTTGTTATGATTTAGATCTAAAAGGATGCCACAGGTCTGTGTGTTTGAAAGATGGTTGGAATAACAACATAGCTGGCAAGCTGTTAGGCACGATCTGGTGGAAGGTCTCTGTGGACAGAGCCTGGAAGGGTCTATTTCCCTTCCTACCTCTCCCTTGACTCTTTGCTTCCCTGCTGCCATGAGGTGAGCGGTTCTCCTCCCAAGCCCTTCTTGCCCTTTTTGTCTTGGAGCTGGCTGCCTGGAAACAAAACCTTGACAAACTGTGAGCCGTGATGAGTTTCTACTCCTCTAGGTTGGGAGTGTCAGGCATTGCCTCAAGGAAAGTAACTAAGATGTGTGTGCTATTAAGAATATCATCTAGGTCTGGACTTTGGTTGGGTTCATAGGTCCAGGCCCATGGAGCTCCACAGTGATACAGATGTGGCTCTGTGTCTGTACTCTTCTAAAGGGGGCCTGTGTAAGCAAAGACAAGCTAACTGGTGCCAATGTCAAAGATCCACAATGGTATTAGAACAAAGACTAAGCTCTTCATTAAGTTTAAAAATGGCAGGCATGTAAACAGTAGGCAAGAATGAAGGGCCAGGGAAGAAAAAAGCCAAGTGCCTTCACATGTCTAGGTAACAGCGTCCTAGGTAAGATGGTCCAGCAACCATCTCTTTGGAGGTTTTTCATTGAGGATACTATTATAAGATAGTCCATCTTGGTTTGTATCTGTTGTCTTTTTCTAATTTAGTTATTCTAATTCATCTGTATTTGGAAGTTAATCCAATGAACAAAGGATCTTAAACTCTGATATAAAGAAAATTTCAGAATTTCCTTGCAAACTTTGCCATGGGGCTACATATCATAAAGTTCTCAGGATCGCTCTCCATTGCACATCCACACCAGGTTTCAAAGCTTACCTCAGTAGTGTGTGGATGGAGATCACTAGGAGGGGACAGCATCACAACTAGCAGTCGCTGTGAGGCCAAATCAGCAGCTAGCTCTAAGCATCACAATTCCCAGAGTAGAGGCCATCTATCTAATTGATTACACCTAAGAAGACAGGAACAATTTTGTTCTCTAAATGGTGGCTGCATCTTTCTCTGCTCCAAAAGTGGGCTTCCTAGTGCTGTAGAAGTGGCTGCATTATTTACTGAGAAGTTGTGTCTTTTTATACTAACTGGAAAGAATCCTACTACATATCTAGAACTTTCTATTCCTAGAGTTTCCTCTGCCTTCAATTTTATTCCACCATTCAACTCTCCTTTTATCTACTAACATCACTTTGTTTTCATTGGTACAGCTCTATAAAAATTCTGGAAAGACAAGTTCTGTATCCTCCAAATATTAATTCTGGTTGAATATTCTTATAAATTTCCACTAATAAAGTCCCTCTGGGTTTGCATTTTTTCATTGAGATTGCCTAGAATGATATAAAATATTGCTCATTTTACATTGATTCTACTTAATAGTGCTTCAGTCCATTAGTTCTAATACTTTCTATTTAGAATTTCTTCCAATTTTTTAAGTTCAAAGTCATATTTTATGTGCCTAGTTTTGTTTTGACCTCTCCAGTCACTATAATTTTTTCTATTTTTCTATCTGCACTGGGTCTGATTTCCAGAATAATAAAGAATAGCCACAGAGAGAGGAGGCATTCCTTGTTACTCACAATTTCACATAGAAATCTTTCAATATCCCAGCAGTAGTGAGAGGCTAGCCAGAAATTAACGCCCTTTTATTAGCCAGAGTATCAATTAGATTCTTAGCTTGCAAAAGTTCTTTTCTTAAATATATGATGAATTTCATCCAACTCTTATTTATTGAGCCTAATGAACGAACAGTTTTCTCTTCAATTTGTTAATATGATGACCGACACTACTTAGTTTTCTAATGATGAGCAAACTTGTTATTTCAGAAGCAAGTTACATGTGATCATGATATTTTATTATGTTTGTATATTGCTGGACTTGGTTTGCTAATACTTTAGATAGAACTTTATGGGTGTTTTTTTTAGTGATATTTTCTGTGACTTTTTGTTCTTACAATGTTCTTACCATGGTTTGGTGTCCAGTTTCTGCTAGCCTCATGAGATAAATCAGGAATTTTCCCTTCTCTTTACATTTTAACAGTTTGTATAATAGCAAATTTAATTATTTCCTGATTATCTGGCAAATGTCATTGGTGAAGACATGGAACCATTTTGTTTTCATTGTTGTTGTTGCTGTATTTTTAATGTAGGAGAATTTTTGCTAACTAATTCAATTCTTAAATTTTTTGTCTTTTTGAAACGGGGTCTCCCTATGCAGTTCAGGCTGGTTGTGAACTTGTTTTGTAACCTAGGCTGGTCTCACACTCACAGTGATTCTCCTGTCTCAACACCCCCAAGTGCTGGGATAAGGGGCATCAGCCAGCACACTCAGCAAAAATGTTTTGGGGAGTATTTAGTATTTTTCTTTGTGGATAATTTTTTATCTTTTAGCAATTTGTCACTTTTATCTGTTTTCAAATTTATTGGTACATTGGTTCATGATACCTTATTTTTCACATCTGCAACATCGATTAGTAATCTCTGTTTTCATTGCTAACTATCCTTCTTTAAAAAATGATTTCCGTTGTTTTCCTCACCTGCCTTGGCACTAGTTCATTAGTTCTATTGACGTTTTCAAAATATAGATAATAATGATGTCTTCTTGAGTCACTCCACTGCATATTTAAGTTCTGTTTTTTTCTATTTTCATTTTTATTGTTTCCTTCTTTATGCTTTTGTCTTTAGAAAAACTTCTTTTTGTTAAAGAAAAACAGAGAAAATGGTGGAAAGAACCCGCAGGTACCCACTTACCTTCCGTGTGGGTTGCCATACAGTCATTATATGCTGAAGTTCTGAGAAATATTTTGTAACATGGTATCAAGGTCCTTTGGTCAGTCGTGTTTTACTTCAATCTCTACCAACTCCTTCTGTGACCTTGGACTGTTTCTAGGATATTTTCCTAGAATTTGATTTATTCCACAAATATCATATATTTTCAAATGAGAAAGACATATAGCACTTTGTTTTTACATTTTATTTTGGAAATTTCCATATATACTTAAAATTAGAGAAAGTATTGTAATGAACTTTAATGTACACACTATTTCGCATTAGAGACCCTCTAGTGATACTCATAATACAGTGCTCCCAAACTTACTGTGGAGGTTACATGCCAGACATCCTTGGGACAAGTGAAAATCAGCAAGGAGTGATGTTATATTTATTTTAGTATTTATATGTACTTTAAGGCTTTATAAACCCTTCCCTCACTCTTATAAACTTTCCCCACACTTTTAAAAACACTTCTAACATTCTTAATCATGTTCTAAACTCATAAAACTAGGTAATTCTAACAACATACTTGTACTGCACTGTACCAAAAAATCCCATGATATGCGAAAAGTCTGCAATAAATAATTTAGATTAACATTTTCTGAAAGCCCATGAAACAGTGAGTCCACTAAAGGCGAGCCAGGTAATAGCGAGAGACTACTGTATTTTTATTTATTTTATTTATTTATTTTTTTGTCTATATCACTCCCACTACCCTTTCACACTGATTATCTAGCAAGGAGACTTCATAAAATTCAGCCAACAGCAACGTTTTTAATACCTAAAGTTATTGATGATTTCATACTCTAGGCTTCTCACTCCCATGGCTGATGACCAGAAGTCAACTGTCTGTATATTACTCCTCTCAAGGTAAACTGTGAGTTTCAAGGAAATATCTTGGCCTTTGTTATTCTGAAATCTTACTATGGTATGCTTATCGGTAGGCTGGCCATCATTCTTTTCTTACTGCTTGGGTTTTGTAAGGGTCTGTACCCTAATTTCTGTCATTTGCTATTCCAGACATGTGCTCTTCCCATTCCTGTTCTCTTTCTCCCTATTCTTTCCCCCACACCTTTCTTCTTTCTTTCTCAGTGAAGAGGGAGTGCATGTACATGCCTACTATTTTGTCTAGAAAAGTTGTCCTAAACTTTATGACTGACTAGTGACATGTGTGATTATGTAAATATTAACTCTTGACAATTTGGTAATTCTTATACTAGAAGTGATACTTAAATATAATACTTTAAAAAATTACTGCTATGCTTCAGCACTCTCACCTTGACCCTTGGGATCCATTTGGAAGTGTCAAGGGCCCACTTATGTAAAATTATTTTTGTTCCTACAATTAAGATGGATTTCAGAACAAAGAAACAAGAACTGTATGACTTACATCCAATGCAAAAGGCAGAAATAATTAAATATGGCTCCCAACTGTGATGGCTAAAATGTTAATGTAAATAGAACTTTAGATTTTTTTTTTTTTTTTTTTTTTTTTTTTTTTTTTTTTTTGTCTTTTTGAGACAGGGTCTCGCTATGCAATTCAGGCTGGCCTTGAGCTCACTTTTGTAGCCCAGGCTGGTCTTGAACTCGCACCAATCCTCCTGCCTCAGCCTCCCGAGTGCTGGGATTACAGGCGTGTGCCACCACACCCGGCTAAATAGAACTTTAGAAATCATTAGTACATCTCAAGAAATCATGCATATAAAAATGAGCCAGTCTTTAATTAATGCTACCGGTTTATTCTCTATCTTGGTGGCTTGTGCCTCCGCTACAATATGTATTTTTTCTCTCTTATTGTGCTAGAAAGTAAGTCAAAGACAAAATCAACACGTATAGGTTCCCAACAGAAATAACTAGGATTTGTGAACATGAAAAATAGTAAGAGCTAAAATTCACTGAACTACACTCAGTCCAATGCCTTGTAAATGAAAGAAAGAAACAGAGACAGAGAGGGAGAGGAAGCCTCCACCATCTCAAATGGGGAGTCATTAGATGAATGTCTTACTCTGAAAACTGGTAACTACAAGGAAATAAATAAATAAGCATTTAATTTTCCTTTCTTGAATGAATTGTATTTCTGGGTAGCTACATAATCACAGTAAATTTTGGAAAGATTTTTAAAAATATATAGAGAGGAATTCTATCTTATACATAGGGAAGAAATTATAAAATTAGATGGTCACTGTTTTTTTTTTTTTTTTTTTTTTTGTCTTTTTGAGACAGGGTCTTGCTATGCAGTTGAGGCTGGCCTTGAGCTCACTTTTGTAGCCCAGGCTGGTCTCGAACTCGCACCGATCCTCCTGCCTCAGCCTCCCGAGTGCTGGGATTACAGGCATGAGCCACCACGCCCGGCTAAATGGTCACTGTTTTAAAACCCCTGGTGGAATAATTAGTGCTTCATAACTAAAGACAGAATGGTTTCATTTAATCCTGACAGGTTTTTCATACAGTGTACAAGATGAGTATCTTATGTTATAAATGTTTTTAAATTCAGGGCTACATATAATATATAACAGGAAAAAAGGTACAGGTAAAACAAAATGAATAAAACAGAATCTTGGTGATGAGAATATGGAGGCTGATTATATCATACTTGAAACTAAAATAAATGCATTTTGGTTCAGGCCAAGGGACTAGAATGGATATTGAAGGCCTAGGTTTCAGTTTTAACTCCCTATTAGGGGAGGCATTTTTAATAAGACATAGCCCTTCTTTGAATATCTGTTTCTCTGTCTATAAAGTTTATAGTACATTATGTTATTTCCAAATCCTCTAACTAGGATCTGGAGGAGGAAGGAGAGAATAATTCTGTGATAAATGTAAACTTAGGTAAACCTTTTCCACTATAGTCCCTGTCTTTTAAAATTGTTATGCTTAGCATCTTAAGACTTTTCAAAACTTCTAGCCAACAAGGAAGTAATCAAAGAATTGAACTTCTTATCTTGGTACTCCCACAATGTATAATGTAAATACCCTTCCCTCGATTATTTCTATTTAACAGCTCAAAAGTTGTGGGGAAAGCCCTGTACTATATGGTTTCTTAGGACACTTGTGGCTAAAATTCTACCCTATGATTTTGTAAGTCTTTTAAACAGACATTTCTGCAGAGTATCAAAATAACCAGTTAATACAGTAGGAAAAAAAAAATCAATCAAATCAGCTGTCTGACAGAAGCGCCTATTTAGTTCAGTCCAAATGTTTTATCAAGTAGCCCCAGGTTGACCAGCTTGAGTATTGAAAAAAAAATAACCTTGGCAGCGTCCTATGAATCCAAGCTTTGTTATATCTGTGAAGGGCTGAGCATGACCAAAGCCACACCATCCGTTTAGCCTATCACAGTACTTAATGGTGGTGGTGGTTCAACAGCCAGTTTGTCCCCAGGGATTGATGTCAATCAGAAAGCCCACCATGAACAAATCTATCGTTTATGTCCATGGGGATAGGTCTCAAGATGGCCAGTGGATGCCTGAAATTGAGGCTATGACAATAATCTCTCTAGTCTATCTATCTGTCTGTCTATATATCTATCTATCTATCTATCTATCTATCTATCTATCTATGTTGGTTTTCACTATTTATTACTTGCCTGTGATAAAGTTTGCTTCATCAATTTTGGCAAAAGAAGAGATCAACAAAAATGATTAATAAGAAAACAAGACAATGATAATAATGTATTAAGATTTCTGACATCACTCTTCTTATACTTCAGGGCCTTTAATAAATAAAATAATAGTTATGTGAACACAGGCACTTTGAAATCACAAACCGTTAGTCTGATAAGCCAGAGAGCTATGAAATGATCAGTAGATGGTATATTAGGTAAGGCTTGTTAGAGGAGCGGCATATAATACTTATGATATACCACGTAGGTTTGCAATGACTGCATGCTGCATCAGGGCTTTAAAAATGCAAAGCAGCCATCTGGTCTCTGGAGGAGCAGAGAATCCAGCTGAAGGTCAAAGGCCCTGGGCTCAGGGCAGAGTCTATGTCAATCTGTGCTGGGAAATGCGAGGATGTGCTTGGAACACTGTAGTCTACCCTGGAAACCTGAAAGCAATGGTGAACACTGGGCCAACTTCAAAGAAGGGGAAAAAAAGAATACTCTTCTTTTTACCCCTTTTTGACTCTGTGCAGGCTGAAATCCAAATGGTTCGTGCCATCCATATCCAAGCTAAGACTTACCTTCTTGTTTGTGTTAGCCATCCACAGAGGGACCCAGGGCTTTACTAATCTGCTAGGCTGGTTCTCACTAAAGTCAGATTGCCATATCACAATAATCAAAGGCAGGCGTCACATATGGTGTGGATGTGCTAGACAGAAAAAACTGATTCAGGCACTGCAGAGTAGGACAATGTGAGATTTTGTCACACTGTTTAAGACAACATCTAATTTAAAACTTATCAATCCTAGCTGGGAGTACTGGCTTATGCCTATAGTCCCAGCACTCTGGGACAGGCAGATTCTCATTGGAACCCAGCCTGGGCAATTTAGGACCTTGTGAGACCCTGTCTCAAAATAAAGTGATAAGCACTGAAGACATAGCCTTGTTTCAAGACTATGGATTCAGTCCCCAATGCAGTAAACAAAACAAAACAAAACAACAAAAACTGACAGATTGTTTCTATTTGGAATTATCTATTTAAGAATGCTGAGCTGTGATTGTTCATGAGTAATTGAAACCACAAATAGTGAAGCCACAAATATACAGTGAGCTCTGTATTGTCCAAAAACACTGATGAGACCATCATAACCTAAATTTGGATTATTTGGAGGCATTGTGGATACCAAACACACATAAAGAAAGTTTTAACACATTCAGCTCCCACTCTAGAAATAACCTGTTTGCCCTGGAGCATGTTAGTGTCCATTGTATTTCCTCCACACAGATAATTTGGCTAATCTTCATGCGATCATTAAAATTAACAGGGAGAGAACTATAAAAATGTGGAGCATAAATAATTAACTTCTTCTAAAACAATTCAGATTTTTTTTCCTTGATAATAAACAAAGGACCTAAAAAGCAAAACATACTTTTCACACTGTGGACCCCAGTCTGAAAGGAAGAGAGCTCTGTTGTCACAAACTCCCTCATGTTTATACTTTGTAGAATTGTTTGAGATTGGAAATTGAGGGGAAAGGAACATGAATTGAAGTGATTGATAATGTAATAAAAGCCTGCTTAATTCTGCAACTATTCCAGGTATACTTATACATAGTATGAGTTTTTAAATTTAACTTTTTATTTTAACATGATTACATGTTCATATGTAGTGGTTAGAAACACTACAGAGAAATCCCATCTAGCCCTAGTTCATCGTCCCCTCAATAGTACCACCTTGAAAAACTATCTGGTAAATATTATTATCACTGTGTATGATTCTTAAAGAGTTTACAGATATCAGAAGTAAGGAAAAAAAAGAAGTGGACCAAGATAGAATTTCTACATGAACTTCCTTTTACATCGCTTACTTATCTCCTGTATTTCAAGAAAAATAAAATATTAGTAATGATGCATCTTGATGCATTTTCTTTTTGCATTTGTATAGTTAAATCCCATGTCTGTGTGTGTTGGTCAGCTTTCTGCTACTGTGACAGAACACCTGAGAAATTCAACTTAAAGAAGGAAAGGATGGGCTGGCTCAGAAGTTTACAGGATTCAGTCACTGGTCACTTGACCTTGTTGTTTCTAGGTCTGTGCCGAAAAACATCCTGGTGGAAAGGTGCAGTGGGAGGAAGCTGCAGAAAGGGTGAAAGCAACTTAGAGGAAAGGGCCAGAGATGTGGTATCCGCATGAGAGCCACATCTGCAGTTACATGCTTCAATTAGACTCCATGCCCTGATAAGCCCTGTTAGTGAGCCAGCGAATTAATTCGCTTCATGAAGTTAGGGCCCTCACTGTCTAATCACTTCTGCAAAGGCTCCTCAACTGGCAGCCAAACTTTCAACACAATGCATCTTTGGAGGTATTGTGGATCCCAAATGCACATAAAGAAAGCTTTAACGTACTCAGAAAGAGGTTTTACATATTAGAAATAAGCATGATATTGCAAATGGTGCTATACCCCTCTGCAGACCTCCAATGCAAATTTATTTGAATTCAGACCTACCTCAGTGGGAGTGTAAATTGGTACAACCACTGTGGAAATCAGTGTGGAGCCTTCTCAAAAAACTAGGACTACAGGATTCAACCCAGCTAGTCCCCTTCTGGGTATTTACCTAAAAGAACTGGAAACATCATACCACAGTGATATATGTGCCCCTATGTTTATAGCAGCACAATTTGTCATAGCTAAATCTTGGGAACAACCCAAATGCCCATCGCTTGAGGAATGGATAAAAAAAGATGTGGTATTTTAATAAAATGGAGTATTACTCATCTATAAAGAAAGATAAGTCTGAAGGTTTTATGGATAAATGGATGCAAGCAGAGATCATACTCATAAGTGAAATAAATCACTCTCATGCCTGTAGCCATCACATTGTCTAGTATTAAGAACCTGAAGGAGTAAATAAGATCCGAAAGGTGTAATAGATACTATGAAAGGCAAAGAAACATCTCAAAAGGAAAGAACGGGGATGGGGAGAAGAGAAAAGAAGGGACAAAATGCACACACACACACACACACACACACACACACACACACACACACACGACAGCTAAGGTAATTGTACTACTAATTTCTATTCCTTCCCTGAAAGAAACAGTACTCATATTGTCTGATCCATTTTGCACGCCTCCAGCTGGTTATCTAAGCAACCACTTCGAAAAGAACCATAGGCAATATAGCTATTGTTACGTTCTCATGGATTGACAGACTTCTCTAATTTCGAACTTGCCTCTTACTCTGAGTGTTACAGGAAGCACGCCAGAGAGCATTTCTCTCCTTGGGACATCTGGAGAGTTCCAAGCAGCAGCAGCAGGGTGTTGGCTGGTCCCTGGCCATTTGTCTTTCACAGACTTTCTTCTGTGTGTGTCAATGATGATAGAACTACTTCCCTTCTTTCCACCCTTTGCAATAATTATTTATCTAAGTACTTGAGCCAGGCACAACCTGCTGCAGCCATAGGTGCATTATCTATTCTTGACCATCACTCGGGTCCTCTGGTGACACGAACGTGTGTGCGCACCAAGGGTAAATATTTGGCTACTGTTCCAGCCAGCACTGCACAGCCCTTGAGTGACCCTGCATTAATTAGCTGAGAATTTCAAGGCTTTGAATCTGATTGAATCAAAATATTGTTTTTACAAGTTGATGAAGGCTCTTGATTGATGTGGGCCCTGCTGATTCTTTAAAGGATTAAATTGTATGTACAGATTATGGAAGCCTGGCTGTCGCTGCTTCGCTGTGGACAGCTTTTTAACAAAGGTAAAGCAGAAGAGTGCTATGCAGTGTTTTCTTCTCTATGGGGGGCTGTGATCACTTTAGTGGACATGTACTTGTGTCAGTATCAAAGAATTAGACAAATGGAGGGAAGTGGTAAAGAAAAATATCAGGTAGAAATGGAACGAGGCAGAAGGAAATGACAAAAAGACATCTATGAGGTAGGAAGAAAGAGCCTGGCTACCGCTCATCCTGAAAACACACACTGTGTATGCATCTCCCCTAGTAAAGCCGGGCCAATTCCGCCTGGATGCAGCAGAGAGGCAATCATCGAGGTCTGAACCGGTCAAGGCTTTGAGGAATGGCGCGGCACGCAGCATCTCCAGTGGGACAGATGCACTTGCCCCAGATCACATGGCTCTCCGCCCACTGACCCGGAGAGCCCTAGGGCATGAGTGAGATGTGACAAGACCCAGAGTCAGTTCCCTGGTCCAAAGAAAGGGCAAGACAAGCAGACCTCAAGGGAGGGGCGGAGGGTTAGCATGAACAGAGGCAGAGGAAGGAAGAACACCGTTTCCCCCTGCCGATCTTTCCCTAGGAGCAGGGAGCTAGCCTTATTCCGCACAAGACGAGGGTCAGGGCATCACCTTCTACAGCTCCCCTATGCAAGCTCTCTCCTATTGGTCCCATGGAGTTTTTTTTTTTTTTTTCTCACCTGTAAGTTTACAAAACTTTAATCTAATTTCATTGTGCACCTGTTAACTTGAAAAATGAGTTGTTCTCATGGACTCTGTGTTGTGTAATGAATCAAAAGCAATCAGCATACAGAAGAAACAATAAAATGGACAACAAATCAGTGTGGCTTGGAACAAGGAGATTGCAGAAGGTCTTAGCCAGCAACTAAGTCCTCACGCAGATTCTGAGAACAAATGCTTGACGTGTTTAAGTACTTCTGGGAACATCTCACTTCCTGTAGGTTTCTTTTGGGACAAAAGAGCTAGAATTCTGGGTGCCTCTGGAGCACTGTACTTCTTTTATAGGTTCTACAAAAGAGCTCCTGAAAGTTAGTCAAGCCACCATGTGTGAAGGGGCATGGGGGTTGGACATCATCACAAGTGTTAGTGACACGGAGCATGGCAAGGGGGAACTTGTAAGAAACAAGATTTTATAAGCCCCAGGCTTAGTTTTCAAGAATGGCATGTGCAAAACTGCAATGAGAACACTTGCAAAGGGTAGGTCATTGAGCTCAAAGGACCAGCCTGAAAGCTGAACATGTAAAGATGGACAGTGAGGAGCATTAGGCGGGACATGGACAGTGGAGAGGGTCCCTGGGTGTGAGCATCTTCAGAGTGCCTTGAGAGAGGACAGTGGGCATGCAGGGAGACCAGGAAGCACCGTCCTGGAAGGCAAGAGGGGCTAAAGGACTGTCTTATGGTTTGTGTCTAGGTGTCCCCTCAAAGCCTCATGCAGTCATTGGGGAGGGGCTTCTAGAGTTTGTGATCAATTCATGATCCAAGGCTGGCATTATGGGCCTGAGTACTGCCAGGATTATGGGTGTGAGTGCTGCATCAGCCTGAGGCAGAGAGCCTGAAAGCGACATGAAGAAAGGAGAGAGACTTGCTTTTTCCTTCCCTTTTGCTCTTGCTGTTTTGCGTTTTCCCCCACCATGAACTGCTGCCTCTGCCATGTGCCAGTCTTCCTTGGAGCCGGCTGAGTATAGAGTGAAACCTCCAGAAATTGTGAGCTAAATAAACCTTTCCTTCCTTGATTTTTGGGTGTTGGGTATTTTGGCCCACAATGAGGCAAAAGTAACTGAGACAGATGGAAAAATTCAATGAGGTGTCCTTTCCTTTTGACTGGGACCCTTACACATCAGTCTGAGATGCAGAAGCTGAGGGGGAGAGGACCTTCTCCCTCAGAGACCCCAGCAGAGAGGTGGCTAAGCCCTGTGGAGGACTCAGTTCCCTTCCCATGGTCCTTTGCCTAATTAGAGGCCACACAATGAAACCACAGTGAGCAGGTCTTTACCTAATAACAGATCGCTTAAAGGATTCACAAGCACACAATTTCCTGGCCACTGATTCCAAACAACTTGATCTTATATGGCTGATGTAAGGCCCAGAAATAGGTCATTAAATGTTTCCTAGGCCAGGTATATATCTCAGCAGCTTAAGCACCTGCCTAGCAAGCTCAAGGTCCCAAGTTTGATCCCTGGTACTACAATAACAAAACAAAAAAGTCTCCTAATCAAGGGCTTCCTAACCTTGAGGTTCATACAAGTGACCAGGAATGTCACTGACAAGTAAGTCCCTAGGAAGAAGGCCTGAGTGGGGCCCTAGGCTCTGCATACACCAAGTTTCCCGACACCTGTCCCCCTTGAGAAAGGACCTTAGGCCCAAAGTCAAGATGACACACTGTAGTGACACAGTGAAGTAGCATTTTGCATCATGTTGCTGAGCAATAGGAAATAAAGTGAAGGTTTGTTTTGGTGGGAAAAAGGAGGACCTAAGCATTTCCATCTCTCTCTCTCTCTCTTTTTTTTTTTTTTTTCAGCTATATTAATCAGCCTTGTACTTCAGCATCACTTTGAGTAGAGAAGGGTAGGAACAGAAGTCCACTTTAAGGAAAATAGTTTTTAAGTTTGCTTGGAATATATGGATAATGAGCAGTTCTTCTAGGTTATTCTTTCTGTTCTAAGAACCAAGGTGGCATTATTTTGAAAGAAAAGAAAGAAGGAAGAAGGAAGAGATGGGGAAAAGGGAAGGAAACCAGAGAGGAAGGCAGACCAGGAGCCTGGAGAGACGCCATAGATATTGGTTGAGCAGGGGAATATCTGTTTTGAGAGACAGCAGGTACAGTATAATATTGCCAATTATTATGTTAGAGTTAAATGGCTTACTCCTCACATGCTTGGGTCTTTATCTATATAATATATATAATATATAATATAAAATATTATGTAAATTATAGTAACTAATAAATATGCACATGCATATATAATGTGGTTATATGCATGCATGGATATATATATATATATATATATATATATACATACATATATACATATACACACATAAATTTAAATGAATATAAATATATATAAATAAATGATTCTAGTTACTTACAATATCTATATTTTTATGTGTTTGGTACAGGGTCTCAGTACACAGCTCTGACTTGTAATGATCCTCTTGTTTTCAGCCTCCCCATTTTCAGCTTCCCCAGCACTGGAATTATAGGTGTATGCCACCACACCCGGCCTCAGTGGCCAGCCTAGCTCACCTGGGGGCATGGCTGGCACAACATGCAACCAGGGTTGGAGCCCCAGTCCCTGCTGTTGTCTAAGCAGGCGCTTAGTCTGCTGAGCTATCTCACTGGCCCAGTATATCTATATTATTAATATAGGTAATCCAATAGACTATTTTCACGACAGGAAAGTTAAGCACATTTGGTATCTACCAGTGGTAGACCACATTTTAAGACTCACACCTGACCACTTGACCAAAACCCACATCTTTAATCACAAATAACTCCAGCCAAGACCACTGTTGACTGTTGTCCCCACAGTCTGCTCTCTGCTATGACAGCCCCATTTCCCTCAGCAGGGAGAAATCCTGCTCTTCCCTGTGGAGAACCCCGGGCCCCAGGCCCTCTTCAGTGCTGTGCCTACCAGTGTGCAGGACCTGTGTCTTCTTCCCCAGAGTAGCCAGGGAGCAGGGAGGTGTGCGCCTCACTGGCAAGTCCCAGTTCTCTGCAGGTTCCCTTCACCTCTTCACATAATGGGACAGATAGGAGGGTCGCTGGTGGGAGACTGCTAGTCAGAGCATGGCAGTGAGGTGGGACTTCTGGGGGCGCCCTCGGGAGCTTAAACATCCTTGCAGAAGAGAAATGTGTAAAATGCAATATAATGCATCCCTCCTTTCATTCCCCATAACTCTCTTATTATCTTGGGCTCAGGTGTGTTGTATGAATATATAATAATGGGCCTAACGAGATGGTTTGGGGTCACGGAGGGATAAACCGTGGCATAATCCAGCTCCAAAAGCTGTTCTGGTAATGAAAATTGTAGAGCAGTCTTGTGGCTAGTTTTGTAATAAAGATATACAAAGATGAATATAGGTTTCCAGGAATTAATCTGAGAGCATTTGATCCAATTTATACTGGAGTGGCTGCGTGGAAGGCAGCTCGGTGGACAGGATTCCAATTTAGGTTGATAGAGTGCTTTGGGATCCCAGGGAGGAAGGGCTTGCTGTAATTGGGAGATGATTTTATTTTTGAAATGCCCATCTCTTGGCTTTGTCAAAGGCCAGGCATCTGTCTACCTCGCCTGTGAATACAGCCAGGCACAAGGCATCGAACCCCGCCGTGCAAGCCCCTGGTTCAGTATTCAGCATGATAGACAGGCTTCCCGTTTTATTCTTTCAGAGGGGACCCCAGGACACATTGCAGTTTATTGTTGTGATTGTTTGGTGCACCAAGCCTCATTAGACCTACAGAGTGGGGAGGCTCAAGCCAGTTTTATGTCTCCTTCTCCACCCTCGCTTTCCCTTTTTGACCTGCTCCAAGTGTTCAAGTTTCAGGTCCTTAAGAATTTTTCACGCTGAAACCAGAAGCTTGAGTTTAAAGACTGCGCAGAAACTGTTCCGACTTTGTCCTTCAAAGTGTGACATTCTCTGGCAGCTGGCCAGGTTGGGGACAGAGCAGGGGACAGCAGAATCCGGGCTGTGACTCCTTAAGAATGGGGATTCCTGGCACACCCTTAATGAAACAGCCCCGAACTAATCAAAGAATGTGAACTGTGCCTACCTTACTGTAATCCTTACTGTAATGTTATCCCTTGGACTCTGAGTTGCCAATGTGGAGAGAAGTTTTATTTTTTTTTAAGAATATTTAGAGTAAAAACCTGTTTGGTGTTCTCCACTGACTTTTTTTTTTTTTTTTTTTTAATATGGCGTTAGGGAATTATTCTTCTCAAGTTTTGACCAAGTAGCTATAGACAGAGGTTTCTGCTGTGACATCTCGTTCTGCTGAAGAACAAGCAGGAAGCACTTGGCTTCCAAAGCCCTCCTTCGGTACTTTTGGGCTTCTTTGTAATTTTTTTTCAGTGACTTAATTACTAACATGAGTTTATATTTGACCATATAGTTAATAATGTATGAGTTTATGTATTTCTAATTCACCATAAAAGCAAAGAGTGATTATTAGAGCATCTCTTATTATATCCAATTTGAAATGCCGTTACAACCCAGAAAGAGTTTTGTACTGTATTTTTCATTTGTGGTGTGAACTATTACTTGGTACTTCGTTTATTTTTTTTTTTAAATTTGGCAATATAACTGCTTGTTGCAGTGTATGGGAATGAAATGTAATTCTGACCAAAGGCTTTTTATTTTTTCCATTTTTAATTCTACCTTAATACTTCCTTTAATAACATATAGTGGCCTGTATTCTATACATACAGGGTGGTGCAAGATGTGAACTGCCTTTAATAACAAATAAAAAAGCAGTTTGCATTCAGCTGAAAATAGCCCCCAGCTAAAATGAAGGATATAGCTCTGAACCCAACGAACCCAGAGAGAGTTTAATCATTTAGCCTCAAGATTACAACTTCAGGCATTTCTTAGAGGACTTAAAAATATATATATCTTCATACTCTGGAATTTGCTTATTACTTGGATACATCACCTTTTTGTTTAGCACAAAAGCACAAAGCTTTTGGGTTCACTTTTACTTTCACACTATTTTCATTTAGATTATCCTCGATGGGAGGTGGTAACATTTCTAGATGCAGCAAACGAGAAATAAAGGCATTTTCAATTGTCAGTAATATTTAATTTCTGTCAACAACTTCTTAATTGTTCTTCTGAAAAGCAAAGCTTTAATGTATCAGCCTAAATTAGAATATAAAAGAAATCAGAAATTATGCTGTTAACACTTCTCATTTTTAGATATTACTGATTAGATTAGTGAAAATTATTCTTTATAATTTCACTATAGGAAAACTGTATGTCTAGTCATATCTCTCCATCAAAATGAGATCAAGAACAAATGATTCCTTAATACAGTGTTGGCAGTTTTTTTTCTTTCTTTTCTTTTTCTTTCTTTCTTTCTTTTTTTTTTTTTGAGAAGGAAAGTTTATAGCATCAAATTTGATTCATAATTTGTTCTTATTTAAAGCTCTTGTTAGGGAATTAAACTTTTTGAGGTCTGGGCATTGCTTAAAAATACAAAACCTATCATGATGTTGGCCTTATAATAAAAATTAGACTGATTTTTAATTTAAAGGGATTTGTGAGTGGATCTCCTAGGAATTTTGTTGTTTTATTCAAAAGTTAGCAGATCAGAAGAAACATACCAGTGATGTTGATCTCACAAGTTAATGAAAAACAAATTCCCTATTGAAATGAACTAGATTTTTCTTTTAATATAAAGAGATCAGGCTCATGCCTTAGAAACTTGAAACTTGAGAAAGACTCAACTAAATTTTGTGCTAACCTTTTGATGATCAAATGCCTTTAATTCTGAGGAGCTTGCCACTTACCTGGGATCTTCCTAACACCATTTGGCGAGACAAAATTTTTGTCCGTATGATATAAAAGGCCTAAAACAGAAGACCAGAAAAGGAATCACAAACACATTTTAATCTTAATGAATCACAAATAGCCATTTTCCCATTGGCATGAGAAGTCCATGCCAGTGTAAAAGAATGATAAATCAATGTATGCTTAACTTAGAATGAAAGCTACAAAGCAGAAAGAAGCATCTATTAGGGAAACGTAGTATGGATTTGCATGTGCAATGGGAATCCTAGGGATTTTTTTTTTTTTTTTTTTTGAATATGTGAACTTTTTTGGATAACTTAGTGATGAAAGCTCAGGGCAGAACAAGTGTGTTTCTGAACATAAATTTGTAAGAATGGCTTTGATATCTTCATCTTTAATGTTTCAAAGGAGCTTTGTTGAAGTCCAGTTCCTGTAAAAGGTATCCGTGGAAAGTGTCGGATCACAGGAAAGAGGGACTTTTAGTATTCCAGGAATAATTGTTTTTTTAAGGAAAGCTTGGAAAACTGCCCCACAAGCCTATTTTTAGGAGAGGCGACACTTCTGCCTGATGGCACTCTCTGCCTTTTCACGGAGAGGCGACCCAAGGACAACCCAAGATTGCTATTTATAGTGGGTGACCCCTTTGGTCTTTTTCTTCTAAATATGCAGGCTAAGATAAAAAGAGACAGTGGGCTCCTTGTGGAGCGAACCTGTCTTCTGAACCCCATCCTCCCGCCAAAAGCAGCCGGGTGCTCTTCCAGTGCTGCCTGGGAGGGTGTGTGTTTGTACATACAGGTTTCCCTGGCAGACCTAATTTCGGAATACATAATGCATGATTTTGAAACCAATTTGTTATTGTAATAAAATATTTTTTAGGAATGCATGGAAGTACTCGAGAGGAGAATGTTAAATTATACATGCATTGTGGCCGAGTGGATTCATTTAGCTCTGTCTGCAGGTGAATCTCCCAGTGACCTTGGCACTTGCTGGCTAGTGTAGAATAACAATCAAAGCTTGGATTGGAAACCCGACCATTTCCAAATATTAACAACTTCTTTCAAAGGAAATGCTGATTTCAGCATTTATGTTAATGGCAACGTCAGTATTTCTTTCAGAGATTTTAGGGGGAGGGGGAGAAATAAAAATTAAAAAAGAAAAGAAAAAAACCAAGGCAGATCTTCATAGGATTAAAAGCTGGGGCTTTTTATTTTCAAATGCTAATTTGTTTTCCGCACTCTGTTTTCATATCAGGGCTTATTATTCACTATCCTAGGGTCCACAGCCCAGTGAGGATTTCCAGAATTGCATTGGTAAAGATTGGAAAGTGACATAAAAGATTTCATTCCTTTACTATGCATTGCTGTCTTTCTTATATAAAGCAGCTTGGGAAAGAACATCCAGACAGGGAGGGTGGAGGACAGCACCATGATTTGAGTCCCTGGCCTTGCTCCCTGCACTCACCTTTCCCATTAGGGACAAACCCAAGTCATTAGAGAGGCCTTAACTAGAGCAGCCCGTGGCCCACGTGAGTCAGCTGAAGTCCCTGGACTGAAGAAGTTGGGCTGTAAGTAGAGTTCCCTGGGCACATGGCACTCTGCAATCTGTTTATCTTACAGACTCCCCATCCACCATTCGCCCATGGCTGTCTGTTAGACCCAACAGTGGGACAGAGTGCCGGTCTCAATCATTTACCATGTACTTTGTTTTGAAATCCTTTTGACGAACTTCTCTACCAAAGAAATTTGCAAGTGAACCAAGAATCCAGTCTTAAATCCTGAAGCCAGCCTAGTCTTCAGCTAGAAAGGGCTCCCCATGCCTCTCTACCTGGTGCTGACCATGAGAAATGGGACCCACAGGAGTGCTTGATGGAGGATTTCTCTCCTTTTCTCTTTGTTTCTCCTTTCCTGCCCAACTGGAGGAAGAATAGAAGACGTAGAAAACTCAGCTGCATGCAGGTTGATGAAAACCGGGTGTAGCAACCCAAAGAAGGAGGTATTTTGAATGAAGTCTTTTTGGCAAATGAGGTGTCCCATTTGGGATAATGCATGTTCCTGTGCTAACCCAGCAGGTGTGCTAATGCAAGACAGGTTTCTGCAGTGGCCTTATTTAGAGTAAGTTGCAAAGGCAAAGGCTATATAAATGCCCACAAGGATATTACCAAAAATATCCTGCATCTTGAACCCTTTTCCTAGATACTAGGGGGAAACTATCAAAGGAGAGAGACTCACACTCTACATTTTGCTCACTTACGTTTTGAATAGTTGTTTAATGACCTATATAGCCACTTTTTCTAAGAAAAGCAATATAAAGGAATTTATTTAACTAAAAAAAAAGGTAGTGGGACCCCTGAGGAATGAATTCCCTTCCACCTGTAGAGAGAAACCAAGCTCCTTGCTGCCTAGTAGTGCTGTGAATGTGTGTGTATGGGGGTGCACACGCTATGTACCTCCTTCTTTCCTTCTATGGACTTTGCCGGAGGGCATCAATATTCAAATTATTTCTTTTTCCTCCCAGAACCTTTGGTTTGGTGGCAAAGATGAGAGGTAGGAGTGGGGGCGGGAGGTAGTTTATTTTCTGTTTCAAGAAACAACAGACAAAAGGAGAGGCAGCATCTGCATTTTGCTTAGTGCATTTGTTTATATTCAGTGTCCTTTTGAGAGAGTGAGAGAGAGAAAAGGAATCCTTCAATTAGTACGGCTCACCGAAACAAAGAGTTTGTTCTGTTCAAGGCTCGTTACTGCGAAATTCTAAGGCATAGAACACAGCAGCCCGTTGCCATGAAAATGATGTGTGAGTCATGTCTTAATTAAAAGGGCTCTTAGGCTAGAAGGTACGCAAGCAAATCCTGACTTGGAATGCAAATAAAACAAATGGGTAGAGCCTGTTAATGTCCCTTCTAACTTTAGAAAGAGTCAATGTGTTCAGACAGCAGTTGAATATGTGTTATGGGATCTCAGGAGAGAGAAAGTAGCCGGTACTGATTCCATGGAATGACCTTGGGAGCTGGGGACATCCTGTTTAGGGCAAATGCATGTAAAAAGGATAGTTTTATTCCCATGCAGGCAGCACCCACACAGTGTCCCAAAGAAAGTCACTGAGGGGTTCTTCTAGGGATGACACTAACAGTCTTCATCTTTCAGCGCAGGGCAACTTGAGACCCACTTCACATGGAGAAGAAAGAGGTTCAGATGATGCCTCTGTTCTGATACTTACAATGCTCGGGATGGAACAGTGCGCCCCATCTATATCTACCTAGAGCCCCACAAAGTGGCCTATTTGGAAATAATATCTTTTTGTAGGTGCAATTAGTTAAGGATTTGGAGATGAAATCATCTCAAATAAGAATGGGCCTTAAAGCTGGGCGTGGTGGCTCATGCCTGTAATCCCAGCACTTGGGAGGCTGAGGCAGGAGGATCGTTGTGAGTTCGAGACCAGCCTGGGCTACAAAAGTGAGCTCAAAGCCAGCCTGAACTGCACAGTGAGACCCTGTCTCAAAAATCCAAAAAAAAAAAAAAAAAAAAAAAAAAAAAAAAAAAAAAAAAAAAAAAAAAAAAAAAAAAAAAAAAAAAAAAAAAAAAAAAAAAAAAAAAAAAAAAGAATGGGCCTTAAAACTCATGACTAATGTCCTGGTAAGAAAAAAGGAAGCGAAAGATATCTGAGACATTCAGACATGCCAAAGAAAGAAAGCTCTCTGAACACACAAAAAAAGTAGAGATTGAACTAATGTCGTAGATTGCCAGAGCCACCCCACTAGAAAAATGGTGTGGAAGAGTTGCTGCCTCAGAATCTCAATGGAACCAATCCCACTGACACCGTGATTTAAGACTTCTGGCTTCCAGTAGTGTAAAACAATCCATTTCTGTTGTTTTAAGGCAAGCCACCAAGTTTGTGGTCATTTGTTATGGCTGCTGCAGGTAACAAGTGCACAGGGGAGTACAATTCTCATCTAGGGTATTTTCAGCCAAACAGGAAAAAAACAGACAAACAAACAAACAAACAAAAACAATAAGAGATGCCTGATTTCCATTTGCTATCTGAAGAGGCCTGTTGATCTGGCTTGTGTGGCGTATGGCTAGTCTAGTGTTAGAGGACCCAGGGCCTCCAGCACTCAATAGATCTTTTAGTTCTGTCTGGGAGGGATGAGAAAGACAGCTCCTCCAGGAGGGGTTACTCTGAGGCCTCAGGGTGTCCCTAGTCTGGTACTACCTGGCTTCCTGTTTGAGCTGGAAATTTAGATAAGGTATCTCCTAGCTAAGCAGATACAAATAAGAATAGATCTTTTCTCCTAGAGAGCAGAAGCCATTTGTGTTTGTGTTGCTTTTTATGTTCTAGAATTTGACTGAAAATTCCTTTGAACATAGGACACTTGGCAAAGTAGCCATCATTTTCCTTCATGAAAGGTACAAGGTGGGCTCATGCTCTCAGGCCTTGATACATTCAGGAAAGCCCAAAAGAGAATGTTTAACTTGAAAAAGGACTATTCTGTATCATAGAGCCCAAACAAGACCTGAACCTAGACTGGGAAGAGAGCCTTAGATTGGCTAATGATCTTGGACAAGTCAGTGAACCTATGGGAACCTTGTTCTCTTTATCTATAAAAGACAGACAAACAGAGCTAGCTTATTTTCCCCTCAGTTCTAAAGAATAAGCAAGGTAATGTGTATTAAAATGTTTTGCATCTTTGAAACACCTTGAATACCTGAATTGGAGCTAAACTGTGGGGAGAAGGACCCACAGTTAATTTTTTACTCCTTAGCACCATCTTGTGTCCAAATATTACTCCTGAGCTTTAGAGTTCTACACTACAAAATGGACCAGAGGCCACTGAAGAATTCTTTGGAACTTTCCTCCTACAGCCATTAATGTGCAAATAAAAGGATAAAATTGAAAAAGTTGTGGCCCTCATGACTTCCTGAGACTTAGCATCAGATACAGACACTTGAGAGGAGATTCGTTTCTACCGCTCAGAAAGCGTGGCAACTCCGTGGTGTCTCCAAACAAGAATGCTCACATTTCTTTTCTGAAGAGAACAAAGAGATGCTTAAAGTTGAATACATTGCTTAGCTACTAGCATTTATATATTTATAATGTGGTGCTGACAGAGCCTGACAGATTTTTGGTAAAATTTGAGCAGGTTTGACAGAGAGACAGAAAAAAAGACAGAGAGGAGGGTGAAAAGGTAGAGGAGAAGGAGGAGGAGAGGACACAGGGCAAAGGGCAAAGGGCAAAGGGAGACCTGAGAGGAGGTGCAGGGGGAAAAGGAAATAGGCAGAGACTCAGCAATACAAAGCTGAAGTTATTACAACGAAGAAAGGGCAAGATTCAAAGAGAGAACCAGCGAAAGTCTGATGTTAGGGGCTGCCAATGTCTCGATTAGACTGCAGTCTTATGCTGGCTCCGCTCTGTGTCCTTGTTTGTATGGAGTTACACTGGCTGGGGTGGGGATGGAAGTGGATGGACAGGAAAGAGGAAGTAGAACAGCCAGAGCCTTGAGATAGTGGCATTAACTATGGTCTAGGGTGGTAATATCAGAACTCATATTTTGTAAGGATAGTTGATAGAGTTTGAGGGTACAAAAGGTGAATGCCCCCTTCAAAGAATGGAGCCAAGGCTCAGTGGTAATGAGCTGAGGCAGGGCTGCCATCTTGGCAGGGAGTGCAGGTGTAAACCAGAGCATGGGATAGAGGCATGTTGCACAATAGGGCAGAGGAGCCTATAGTCACAAAGTCTTTGCACCAGGGAAGCTAGGTTTCTTGCAGGACCTAAGGATGCAATCACTGGTATATGGTCAGGTTCATTCCCCACAGGATGATGATAGAAAGAGGTTGAACTAAATCCAGAGGTCAAAATTATTCTAGAAATCTAGGTGGAGTCCTGGTCTCACCCTACTACTAGCCCTGCTACATGACAAAACCATGCTCTGAGTTAAGTAGAGAATCTGTTAAACTCTGCCTTTGGCCTGTCCCCAAGGTATGTCTTGCTTTGGCTGCTAAGTGATGCCTAAGAGTCTCACTGGCTTGCTTCTTTATTACAAAGACATTCTAAAGCAATGTTCAGAGCCACTTGCGGGTTTGTTCTAGTAATCTTTACCATGTTATATAGCTACATGAATATTTTGTCTCCCCATCCAGCTACCAGTTCTTTCGGACTAGTGTCTACATCTTGGTTTTATTTTTCTTGGAAAAAAAAAATTCTGCAACTCAAAAACAAACTTTGCAAGTACCCTGGAATGGGTGCATGACTCATTCCAAATGTCAATCAATCATCTTCTACATTTGATGGGTAGCAGGGTAGGGATGGAGGACAGGGTGATGGGGTTGCTTAGGAGCTGATATTGCTATTATAGGTGTTTCATTCGATGTGAAACCAGGAGGGAGCCAATCACAACCTGCAGCACTGGATATTATCATGTGTGATACTAATGCATACGAAAATTTGACCTTTAGGACTGCACATTCAGGGGCCAATCATCCTCTTTAACATCCTTTCATGGACCATGTCTTAGTCTTTGTCTTCATTTATAAAGACTCTGGATACTGCTGGTTAACTGAAATTTTCCGGAGCAATATTTTCAATCACTGGCATTAAGACTGCCACTGAATGGTTTACAGTATTTCAAGCCAAGGTCTCCTTTATTGAAGGCAAGGATTTTCTGCTTATCTTCCTGCAGTGGTGCAGTGGCTTTGCTAGGGGGTGAATTCTGAAGTATCACTTAACAGCAATCCATTTCCTTAAGATTCTTGATAACACGGTTTGTATTTCACCACTAATAAATAGGACCAGTTTCATGGCAAAGCTTTTTAAAAACAGGAGCATTTGATCCTCTCTCTCTCTCTCTCTCCTCTCTCTCTCTCCTCTCTCTCTCTCTCTCTCTCTCTCTCTCTCTCACACACACACACACACACACACACACACAGATTTTGACACATTTTGTTGACTTGTTCATGGTGACTCTAAAGCAATCTTTGATTGGCAGGGGCAGCATCTCTATCTTTTCTGGCTAGAAGTGTGAACAAACCTGCTTCTCACAGCCTCCTCAGACCTGGCTCTCATCCGGGCCTGTTGGGATTCAGAGTTGCAGAGCCAGCCTCCATTCTGCAATATTTTTGTTTGTTTGTTTTTGCGATACCAGGACCTTGTGCTTGCCAGAGTAGCTCTTCATTCTAGAATATTTGAGTGACTCTTTAGATGGTGAAATCTGTAAGGCAGGTGCTGCCCTGGCAGATCCAAGGAACTGATCCGATCCAAAATATATTTCTCAAATCCCAAATAGTCTGACTCAGCAAGTGAGTCTTCCAGATTACCCTTGAAAGAGGATGTAAATGATCACATCCATTTGGATGCTTAAAAATGTGTCTACTCCTATCAAAAGTGTCACTGTTTAGGCTTATTTATTATTAATCAATATTTATGTAGGTGCTTTATTGTAAAAAGAGGAACCCAGAAATAATGGAGTTACTTGCTGCTCTGAGTTGAGCTGCACACCTATTCCAGGAATCTGGGTGTGCGCACACCAACCTGGAATCCCAACTCTCTGGAACACTGAGGCAAGAGGACTGCAAGTTTGGCCTTAGCCTGGGCAAGCTTAGTGATTACAGAGATCCTCACTCAAAATAGGAAATTTAGAAAGTCAAGGTGTGGCCCAGGGTGAGGGCCCTAGGATCAATTACTAGGAGCACTTAATCGAAAAGAATCCTGCCCCAGTGTGTAGAGACTGCTCACAGTGAGATTTACTCCATCTGCTTTCCCCACATACATGGGACAAACACAGTATGGGGTCTGAGTCAGGTAAAAAAAAAATTTTTTAAATGTATTTAGCACAGGGTCTACAGGTTCTCACTACACAGATTGGACTCATAGTGATTCTCCTGTTTTCAGCCTCCCAAGCACTGGGATTATAGGCCTGTGCCACCATATCCAGTCTCAGTCACTGGCTCAGCAGGCCCTGGGGGCAGGGGTGGCACAGCATGCCAGGATTGAACCTTGGTCCCTGTGTCTGTCTATGCAGTTGCTTTAGTCCACCGAGCTATCTGGCTGGCCCTTGAGGCAAGTAAAATTGACTTCCAAATTCTGTAAATTCCATCATTGCGATACTTTGACCTGGTTAGAAAAGAGTTTAGGTTTTTATTATCACTGGCCTAATTTTCTAACCACAGAGTATGGCAAAATTGAACAGAATATTTATAAAGTACTGTTTTAACTATTTTAAGGGTCTTAGCTAATTAACTTTGATGCACAAGTATTTAACACTAGTGATATGCATATATATATATGTGTGTGTGTGTGTATGTGTGTGTGCATGTGTGTGTGCATGTGTGTGTGCATGTGTGTGTGTGTGTGTGTGTGTTAATACCTTTTGCTTAGGAGCAGTTTTTTCTTTTTTTTTTTTGTCTTTTTGAGACAGGGTCTCGCTATGCAGTTGAGGCTGGCCTTGAGCTCACTTTTGTAGCCCAGGCTGGTCTCAAACTTGCACCAATCCTACTGTCTCAGCCTCCCGAGTGCTGGGATTACAGGCATGAGCCACCACACCCGGCGAGGTATTTTATTTTTGGATACTTAGGTCATCATGTTTAAAGTAAATGTGCTAAAAATAGAATTTTGGTCACAATTTCCAGGTTCAAATGGTTCATGAAGGCTGATCTTAATGCATAGCTCCTATCTGCACACACATGAAAGCTGATACTTGTTACCTGTCCAAGGTCTCCTGTTGGTAGAAGATTCCATCTCTCATAGGGCTGTCAGGTTTAACAAATAAATAAAAGTGCAGAGCACCTGGTCCAGTTTGAATTTCAGATGACCAACATATTTTATTTGTTGGCATAACGTTGTGCCATATGAGGAGCATATGTAAATTAAGTATCCCAATGCATTATCTGTGGATACCACAGCCCTGTAAATTATCTGGCAGCCCTGGCTAGCGCGGGATTTAGGTCATCTTTGTACCTGTTGTCTAAAGATTTCACACTGTTTTGCCTGTTTGTCACTTAAGCGTTCCAAGGCTCCTGTCTTTTACCTAAGGGACAGAAGGCTGCCCTTGCATCTCCTAAAGTCTGTTAAGAGGGTCTGCGTGGGACCTGAGGAGCCATAAAGTAGAAACAAATGAAAATTTCATTAGGCCTGGTGGGATGGCTCAGTGGTCTAAAGCACCTGCTTAGGAAAGCTTGGGCAGCTGCAGGGACCACGGTTCGATCCCTGGCACCACATGCTGCGCCAGCCCTGCCCTCAGGGCAGGCTGAGCCAGCCATAAAAATAAATAAATAAACAAACAAAAGTTCTGAAACAAGAAAAAAAAAAAAAAAAAAAAAAAAAAAAAAAAAAAAAAAAAAAAAAAAAAAAAAAAAAAAAAAAAAAAAAAAAAAAAAAAAAAAAAAAAAAAAAGAGAGACTTTAAAAAAAAAAAAAAACTTCATTAGGCAAATTCATCATACAGATGCAAATGCAGAGGTCATGTGAATGCAGGTGTGCCGCCCTCCCCTCTCCTGGCCCTGTCGACCTTTCTAAGTTGCAGGTGGTTCACCGATATCGCATGTGTGGTTGGCCCCAGCATGTTTGGGGACGACTGAGTTCCCTAGCACCTTGCAAATCCCCAGGGATTCTGTTGCTGTGCTGTGGGACCGCTGCAAACCCACAGTTTAAATGATGGTGACAATGACTCAGTCTTTCTGAAGTACTGGCTTGATAGGGGTGACATAAGAAAAGAACTAGTCATAAGAGTAAAGGACAAGCTCACACTTATGGCAGTGTTGGCATCAAAGGAGCATTTTAAAAACTCAGTGTCAGCCAGGCATGGTGGCACACACCTATAATCCCAGCACTTGGGAGGCTGAGGCAGGAGGATCGATGCGAGTTCAAGGCCAGCCTGGGCTACAAAAGTGAGCTCAAGGCCAGCCCCAACTGCATAGCGAGACCCTGTCTCAAAAAGACAAACAAACAAACAAATAAATAAATAAATAAATGTAAAAACTCAGTGTCTTTAGACTAAAATAACACTGACTGTTTCAGTGGTGATGGGTCTCATAATGGGTTTTTGTTGTTGTTGGCTGGGCTACTTATAGGCAGGGGGCTCAAAGGAAGGTGTCCTGGTCTTTAGCACGTTATTTATTTACAGATAGTCGCATTGAAACCTTTTACACACATATAGTCCCTGAAATAGGTCTCCAAAAGGTGCTTGATTTGGGGTGATCATCGGCGCCCTGTAACTTGCTTAACATTTGGTACAAAAAATCAGCCGGTGGAAAGTGAGGATTGGTATGGCACTGGAGTTTTCTTTCCCCCTCAGGTCTTTAGTGGATGAAATGTCAAGTGAAACAAGCCCTTTTAATTCTTCGATTAAATCCAGCTTTTAATAACAAGCATCCTGGAAGAAGAACAGATAATATTTGTCTTGTGAAACATAGCAGCCAGTTCGTTTCAGGAGCACAAAGCTGCTCACAGGACTCTGACATGGGCTTGGGCCTGACCATTTTGTCAATGCTCCAGCTCGGTAATTAAGCAGATCTAGATGCTTCACATGAATAGCTTTCTCACTGCCCCTACAACCCCTAGCCAGCAAGAGGAGGACGGCAGAGAGAGGGACTGGGGATACCCTGAGTCCACCAAGGCCTTTTCGATTCCAAGAAGTTCAGCCATGTTGTCTTTCCCCTCCTGCACTTGCTTCAGATGTGGAGCATTTACAAGGACCAGAAAGAAAGTATGAATGGGAGGAAAGATAGCCAGCTGTCAGACCAGAGGAGCACCGGGCCTGAGGGAAGGCTATGCTGCTCCATCTTCTCTCTTGGTCGTCTCACCGCTCATTAGGTGGCCCACTGTGGCTTAAGCCCAACTCAGGAGGGAGACACAGGTGTGAGAGAAGGCCCGAAAGAAAGTGACGTCACCAAAGCACCACCGCCCACAGCCTTTTCCATCCAGGAGTTGCCAAACGAACTTGGCTTTAAAAATGGCTCAGGAAGGGGAGAATCAGCGCAAGGAAGGAGGAACACAGAAACGGAAGTGTTCTCTTTTGTGTACGGGGCAGAGGATCGGCTTTTAGAGATCGTAAAGACATTTTCAGAATGATCTTGCCCTTTGACAGGGGCTCCTCCCACCATTGCCATTCTGCTACTTGTCATTAATAACAGCTTCCTGTGTTTCCTTTTCTGACCCCTCCCCCATTTGCTTTTGCAAGGAGAAATAAAAGGCCTTGCAGTTGCCCCAGTTACAGTGACTTCAATTTATATATATATATATATATATATATATATATATATATTATATATTTTATATATATTATATATTATATATATATATATATATATATATATCAAGCCTCAATGCTGTTGCACAAGGGAGAGACAAGGTGCTCGGGCTTGGGGCGCTTCTCTTTGGAAAGCTCCAGGTGCCTCTGCACTTGGAGCACATGGGCTGTTTATGAGTCAATGTAGTCCTTGTTTATTGGGGTCTGTTTTCTTTCTTTCTCTCTTGAAGAAACCTGTTATTCAGTGGGCTATAAAATGGAAAATAAAGATCAGAAGGAGTGGAAATAATATAATGTACCTGAGTAGAAACACTAGCAATCTCCCATAAAATGTAAGACGTTTAAAAATTTGCACCCTATTATTGCTCTGTGGCCTGCAGGGAAGTCATGCTCCAGGCCGGTCCTTTGGGCTTTGCTCCAGGACAGCTCCCAACCCTAGCTCAACTCGGGAGAGGCCCTTCCAGGACCACAGCAGGGGTGACTAAAGATGATGAAATTTGGTTTCGGTACACAGGGCTGTTTGCTGGGTGTCCACCAAATCAGCTTTGGTCTCCATGTGGCCCGCCTGAATGGTATGATTTGGGGTTTGGTGTTGCAGGTAGATATCTTTTTTCCAGGCTTTACAGTGGTCCCCCAGACAGGAGAGGGCTGACAGATTGTTTTCCCAAAGCCTGGTTCCTGTCAGCCTCACAGTCTTCTTGTTCTGGGTGGGGCCTAACTGGTGAGTACTAGGCTTTGAACCCAGGATCTAACATGTACATGCTAGGCAAATGCTCTAACACCAGGCTCCATCCTTTTCACTTTTTCAGTTTGAGACAGTCTCACTGTGTTGCCTAGGCTGGCCTAGGACTTACAATCTTCCTATCTAGGAGCTGAGGTGACCGGTATGCGCTACCACATCTGGTGCTCCAAGCTTTCTTCTTTGTGTCAGGAAGCCTTTGTTCTCGAGGATTCTGGACCTCTGGGGCATCCCCGTCATGCTTGTGCTCCCTGGTGGCTGGCTTCCCACCAAGGCCAGCCAGGTGACCGTCAGCCCGGCCAGCGTCATTGTTCATCTCACCCAGCCTTGGTCACCGGCTGTCTCTGGTCACACAGGCCTCCTAGATCCGATCTCCTCTTTCAAAGTCCTCCAGCAGGGGAGGTTCAGGAAGGAGACCGGGAAGGTGGGGAAAGTCAGTCTCTGGATGCCAACCCAGCTTGAATGAAGTCACCTCCTCGACTCCGCCCTTTCGTCCTCACCCACATCACCTTTTTTTCCATCCCTCCTCTTTCCTAACCACTCTCCCCTCCTCCCCAACTCCTCATCAAGCCCCAGTAGGTTTTTCTCAAGAACAGGAAAGCCCGCATCTTTGGTGCCTGTCCAGGGCTCAGAGGGAAAGTTGGGGTCAACATGGTAGGCTGTACAGCTTTCTTTTGAGGCAAACAGATGGTGAAGGTTAAATGACAGCTCTCTGACTGCCTCTTTTGAAGTAATTGGAGATAATTTGTATTTTGAATCAGAACTTGACCATTGTCAGAAGGGAAGAAGGTTAATATGGAAACGATTTTACATTAGCCCCTGTTCCTTACATCGCCCCCCCACCCCCCCCCCCCCCCCCACTTCTTGCCGTCTCTCCTTCGGATTCTTGTCTCTTTAATCCTTGCTCCGGGCAATTGGCAAGATTGTCTCTGGGCTCCATGTGCCTCGTTTTAGGCCTTGGCCGTTATGAAAGCCAACGACAGCTTATTAAGGCCAGTGATAATCTCTTCCTCGGATGCACGGCTGTCTCGCAGAAGTCCAATTAAGGCCGCGCATCAGAAACTAGATCTTGTAAACCCTGGGCTCCTTACCTAGAACGGTTTGCAAACAAATGCTCACACAGCTTCTTCATTTCTGCTTCCCAATGCAAACTGACTTCACATCACAGAGAACAGAGTGTTTGCATTTAAGAAAGGGGCATGCTTGTCTTTCAATGCCCTCCACCCTCCCTCGCCAGACACTTAGAGAAAATTTATTTTAATTTCAAAGCCTGGCTTTGGGGCCTCCTCTGATGTGAAGTGTGGTATTGTTTACCTCCTGACTGCATCCTTTCAAAGAAGTTACAGCACTCCCTCAAATGCCACTTGGAGAGGAAAGGGGAGAGGAAGAAAGCCCCTTAAAAATAAGAAATGTCTTGCGTGTTGAGAAAGGCTCCAAGCGAGTGGCGTGTGGATTTCCCGCTGCTCCTGCCCATGTTGTGAATTCTCCCAGAGCCAGTCAGTTCTTAAAGGGGACAGGAAAGAAGGTTGATGTTCTTGTCAGAATCCCCCTAGGGAGAGGCTGGGTAAAAAAAAAGATTTGCCTTATGGAGATGGCCTTGATGTGACTCTCTGTCCAGCTCTTACCCGTATCACCAGGGTACTGCCAGGTACCCAGCGCCTCTTGGAAAGCACAAGCAGAGAGGTAACTTCCAGGCCTGGTGGATTTTAGGCCTAATGTTCTCAGCTGGTGAGAAGCAGGGAGTCCATGCTCCCTGCTTCGCAGGTGAACACTGCTGCTCCCTGGGCCCCTGTCCGAGGAGAATGCTGGCTAGGATAGTCCTCATTACACCCCTCATCTCCTAGATGTCCACAGGAGGGAAGTGCAGCCACCAACAGGGTACTGATGAAACACAGTCTGGCCTGTTTGGATGTCTATAAAGCAAGAAATCCTCCACATTTTACCATCGGAAAAAAAAAAATGTGAGACAATAACTAGCAGAAGAAAGAAAGGTTTCCTGTTGTGGCACGGTGAAAAGTTTGAGTGCAGAGAATCCTGAGAGAAGAGGAGGCACGTGAGGGCTGAGGTCTGTCTCTGCAGCATGCTTAAGTGGGAACTGCTGCCGAAGTGCCGAAGGCAGCACTGTAATTTATTCATATACATCTGGTTTATTATGAAGCACATTTTGCCCCACTAACTTAGAGAAAGAAAAGACATTGTCATGTTATTTCCAGCTTTTTCTTAACCATCCAAAGTAAAGAAATGGCTACAAAACCTTTCGAAGCAATTCAAGTACCTCAGTGGCTTTCATCAGACATTCTCTGTACAAGAAAAAGAAAAAAAAAATCATTCTATCTTTTTTTTTATTTTTACTTTGCTTTAATCTTATTTGATGATGTCTCAACAGGCTGGGACATGCTTTCTTGGATGGCAATTTCACCGCACCATATGTGTCTCTCACAAGATAGCAGAGTGAGATGAATCTTGGCAGGAAGAGAACTAAACACATCGACAAAGAAAAGAAAAAATTTATTTACTTAACTCCCTGTTGCCTGCATACATTTCCCCCCTCGTACCGTGACTCCCCGGGCTGCAGCTCAGACTTAGTCAGTTATAAACAAGTGTGTGAAACACGGCCCCCCATTTATCACTTTTCCTCATCATCTGCCCTAGATTTTCTGAAAACTCACATTAAGCAATTCAGTGATCAGATGATGAAACACAGGGAAGAGAAGGCGGGATTCTGGGGCTCCTCTACTTTCTGTGTAGGAGAAGCCCTGGCCCTGGCCATAGGAAATGCTCTTCTCTCCTACTTATTGGTGATGGAGCTGGCTAGGTGGGCCCTTCCACTCTGTCTCATGTGCTGTCACCATCTTGTCAAGTTTACTTTGGGTTTTGGGTGGCCTTTAAGTCAACGCTGACGTGTTCCCATGACCACCATATGCAAGACATGATCTGTCTCATAACTGTCAATTAAATGGAAAGAAATGACTTCCAGTGACATTGGAGGAGATCACTGCTTTGAGCTACGCTGGACAGTGGCGCAGATATTCCATTGTCCCACCATATTCACGTCTGAGTTCAAGGACTATTTCAAGCACAGGCCAGAGCCCTGGCTTGGATTCCTGGCTCACCTTGGGTGGGGGAGGGGTGTTCTATGGTTTGCTGCTCTGCCTTAGGCCTCCAGTTCCTGTTGACAGTGCTAGAACTTTTAGGGGCCATGGATCATGTCTATTGCTTTCTGCTTTTCAAGAATGACTTACTGACCTGTTGTGACCTCTGGCAAACTTAAACGTAGAGAAGAGAGCCTGGTGATTGAGAGTCAGATGAAAGCCAAGACCAAATAAAAAAATAAAGAAAAATTTACATCAACCACTGTTTTGAAGGGGAAAAAAGGGCTACAAGGCTCTCTCTCTCTCTCTCTCTCTCTCTCTCTCTCTCTCTCTCTCTCTCTCTCTAACTAGCAAGTTACAACATTCTGAAGCACTGTTTTATGGGAGCAAAGTGTCTGTATTTGTTTTACTTGTGGAGGCCACAAGCCAATGAACTATATGGTCCTGGATGCAGGGAGCAGACTCATAGGCCATGGCCTAGAGGGTTGGCAGTGGTGCTTCTGGGATGAAGTTTCCCCAGAATTCTCTGACCGTGGATATGAATGGGGGTCCGTGGAGGAGAACTGGGTCTCAAGAACATAGTGAAATTCGGAATTAGCTGCTGTCAGATATGTGAGTTGACTGATGCCTTATTTTCCGAGAATCTTCCAGGCAGAGGGGTCAGACTGGAGCAGGAAAATCTAAGTTTTCTTTTAATATATAAAAAGCAATATAAATGCAGCACGACAAACTGGTATCTAATGTTCTTTTGCTCCTGGACAAAATGCCTCTTTTAACTCATTTATACTAATGTCCTCAGAGAACAGAGTTCAGAGAAAATTCAGTCTTCTATTTCTCAGAAAAATATCTAAGATTTTGTGGTCACTTAAATCCATCCTTACTCCACTGGCTTTTCAGTTGGAATTCAAGTTGCAGTGACAAAACAAGAATGTAAATATATGCTTGCAGGTTCTGAAGTTTAAAAAGCCAAGCCAATTTTATTAACTTCATGGGTTCTATATTTTATATTGTTTTAGCTTCTGCCCTGAAAATTTACAGTTGGATTGGGATAGAGTGCTCATTTCTGAATGAAACAGCAGAATGCTAGTATGGATTGCAGTGCTAATTTTTCAATTACTAATAGTGTACTTCTTAAGAGCTAAAAAGAAAAACCCACACATAGAGCATAATAGGTGTATATTTCTCTTAATTATGCACTTGCTTGGTTTTGCAAATTGAAAGGAAGAGGTGGGAGAAATTACCAAAATCAGGATGGAAAGAGAAGGTTACCCAGCAATGAGGTAATTTTCCTCTGGTACCTCGTCCCACTAAAAACTCAAATGCACCCCATTATAAACCAGATCAATGCAATTTATTTCTTGAGTTAGGGTTCTAGCTAGAAGTCTATTAAATGAGATGAGTAAAGGACACATGACTGTGTGCTCTTTCCTTTCCCCTCTCTCTCCCATTCCTGTGTGCGTGCATGTGTGTGTGTGTGTGTGAGAGAGAGAGAGAGAGAGAGAGAGAGAGAGAGACCCCTCCCCCACTCCCTACTCATTCACTCCCAGATATATGAACAGACATATCTATGCTGGGATTATTTGTAGCCTCTCAACATAAAACATCAAGCTGGAGTTAGCAAATGCTGATATTATATATAGAGATACACTATTCGTATCCTATCCATTGTACATTGGAAGAAAAATAAACCTGGGTTGCGTGACACCCCAAATTAGCTGAGCCCAGAAAGTTCAAGGCTGGCTTGGGCAACAAAATTAGACCTTTGCCCTAAAAATAACGAGAGAGAGAGAGAGAGAGAGAGAGAGAGAGAGAGAGAGAGAGAGGGAGAGAGAGAGAGAGAGAGGAAGATGAATCATTATAGCATCTCTTCCATGAAAGCATATGAAAATAGCTTGAATTCCAGGAACCCCCAGGAATCTTACTTTTAAGCTTTAGGAGCATGATATAATAAAGCAAGCAGGGTGTGGGTGTGTGTTGTAATGCACCCAGTTATCTGGAATGAAACAGTATTTAAATCGATATGGAAATGCGATGTAACCTGCATGCTTGATAAACTGCTTTTAAAAGAAAAAAAAGTGGAATTTTAGCAAGCTCTGAAGGTTTCCAACGTCACTAGGAGACAAAGCATATGAACTCTGGAAAAGTCTCTCTGGCTTGGATAATACGAAGTAGACAATGAAACCCTGACACCAGCCCCACCTCCCTTACCCTTGGTTAAACATATCGCATGGCTCCCAGCTGCTTTGCTATTTGTCAGAAGGGTGGTTAATAGTTCAGGAGCCACATTATCTTTTTAATTAGATTTTTACTTTTAAGATAAAACAGATGCGTAATTTGGTCAAATTAGTCCATTTGTACTAACTTTTTTATTTTTATTTATTTATTTACTTTTTACTAATTGTGTGCTTAATAGCTACAATTGCTTAGATGCATGCTTTGGTAGTGGGGGCCACTTAAAAATCCCTCATTTCCCTATCTAACACGCTATCGGTTAGCTCTCAAGAGGAGTCCAAACAAGGTGTTAAAACCAGACTAACAGCATTGCAATACCAGAAAGTCTGCCCTGTCAAACCCCAGGCTGTTTAGCTGGTGGGAACACAGGAAAAAAAGTAAACAGTAGCAATGTCTCATGTAACAGAAGGTTTAGGTATAATTTGTTTATTCTTTTTTTCTTTTTTTTTTTTGTGGGACTGGGGTTTGAACTCATGATCTTGCACTTTCCAGGCATGCACTTGTGCCATGGAGCTATCTTCCCAGCCCCTTAGGTATAATTTATTTAAATAGAAGTTTAATGATTATTAATTCAGTCCCTGAATATTAACAGTGACCTGGTTTTTGTTAGTTTGTGCTTTAGAGTTATGTCTGAGCTCAAGTTGGTTTTAGGCTAATGCTCCTATCAATGAGAAATGCAGTGTGCTTTTGCTCCCCCTCCTCACAAAATATATTTGATGTTTGGTAAAATAAAATAAAATACTTCCTTTCTAGAACACTGCCTGGGAAACACTGTGATCACAATGGAGTGCTTTTTCACTTTTTTTTTTTTTTTTAGAATTTTTCACTTCCCTGAGAAACAATAAGGAATTCTTTTTGTTCTTTGCCACAGAAGGTATAACAAATGGATTTCAAAATACCTGCACTATATAAACGGTGCTTAGAAGAAAGAGGAAAAAATCAAAGAAAGAAAGAAAAATTACAAAATGGTAGAGCTGGACTACTCTATCCACAGTCCGTGTGTGCCTTCATTATTGAAAAACTTCAGGAGGGATCCTCCTGCTTCTTTTACCCTTGTTGACACCAGCACCTTAAAACAAGTTTTAGTTCTGCTTTACCCTTTTAGGTGTGAAAGGAAAGCAGTCCCTGGAGGAGCGGAGCACAGGGTCCCTTGTATCCTCGACAGGCAGCCTAGTACAGCACCTGCTGTCTTCAACAGAGGCAGGCTCAACAGCGGGGTCCGGCTTGTCCCATCAAGTTTATCGTCCACTCCATCAAAGGGTCTAATGGTCAGCAGAAGGGGCTAGATGTGTCCCCCGTGACCTGACATTAACGGAGTGGACTGGTTTAAGTGTTACTGAGGGTGTCTCAGAATGATTTGGACGCCAATACCCGTTTCCCTCAATGAACCGTCATTTGGGTCATGACTCAATACAGCTTTGCACTGACACAGCCCAGCCCCGAAGTGCTCCTGGGGGACCTGGCCTCACCTCAAGACCAGCAGACAGCGGGGCTGATCAATGCCCTCTGACAACAAGTGAAGCAATCACCATTCCCCTCGCCCCCTCCACCCTGTGCACTTCCCGCCCGTTGGCCGTCTGACCAGCTTGAAAATGATAAAGATAAATTGTTTTATCTACACATAGAGTCTGACACCGAGGAAAAATGGGGAGAATGAGGAGACCCACCCAGTTTGTCTTGAGCCTTAGATTCTGCTTTTTGCTTCTCATGTAATTTTGATGGGGGAAAAAATCAGGCTGTATATCAAATGTAAAGTCGAGTGATCCGGACAGAGAGAGAGAGAGGGAGAAGGAAAAAAAAAAAAAAGGCCTAGAGTTTTGGTGAATATTTTCGCTCAGGTGTAAACTGACACATAAACGTCGGCTTTGTAGGTGTTTAGGAGAAACAGGACATTTTCTGTGTTTGGACTGGGATTTTGATAAAATCATATACATAGGAAATAAATTTAAATTATAAGGTTCTTTAAGAAGCAGCCGTATTTTTAAAAAGCAAGCCAACAAAATAATACTCATGTGAGAAATCTTTAGAAAAGGCTTGAAGTATCTTAAAAAAAGAAGATTCCCTGCAGAGTTCTAAAAAAAGCATTTAAACCATTTTTTACACTCCTATTTATCTGGATTTTAAACAAAACTAAAGAAGATAGAAAAATGTAAATATTCTCTTCCTACCATGACACGTTCTCTTCATGATTTAAAAAAAACTATAATAATGTCTAAGTGAAATTGTGAGCCATATGAAAATATACCTGAAAAAATAGATTACATGTGTTTAAAATACTTGATAATGGAATTAACATATTCAAGAATTATGTCTCATTCACTAATGATAATGCTACATTTTCTTATTGATTTCCATGGAATATTTCTTCTCAAAATAATTTTTAATTTGTTTTCTCTTCAGAAAATAAGGAAACATCCTTTCTGCTCAACTCAGGCTCATAATCATGACCTAACTGCATGACTACTTCTGAATATTTAAAAATATCAAAGCAAAATTTTACTTCAAAGCATCACCTTTGAACAATTTCTAAATGTGCCTTTCACAATTCCTGAGAAGTAACCGAAATTCCATATATACTGTTTATTTAGCCAAATACCTGTTTTCATGGTTTCGGCCCCTAAGAGCTGTCTCTACTCATATTTTTTTTCATTTGCTGAAGTAAACTGGCAAAGTACAGCCGTAGTTTTATTTTTGATGAAGAATTATAATTTACTGGTACTTTTTATCATTTAATGTCTCATTTATTTATATTATAATTTTAAAGCACATTTTCTACCCATAACTATTTGTACAAGTTATCTTTCTTTCCTAGGTTTATTGCTTCTATTTTGTTTATACCTTCTAGAGGAGTGAATACTTTGTGTATACAATGTCCCTGTGTTACTTCAAAAATAGTTTATATTAGTCACTTCAAGTTGTTGTTTAGAGAATGTATGCATTTGTGTTATTTATGACAAAAGATTGAAGCACACTTCATTCCTTACCTGCTAGCATTAATGACAGACTAATGTCTTTCTTTCTGAGAGCACCAATATTTGTCATATAATTGCACTTTAAAAATTAAAAAGGGCTAAACACCCAAAGTGTCAAAAGTCAAGCTTCACAAATTTAAAACCAATGAAATGAAAACCCAGTTAAGCACAAAAGAGCTTTTTTGAATTTAGTGAAAAGCTACTGCAAGAGCTAAAGACAAGAGCTGCGCTTCTAGTATTGGGTTTATTAGGTCCAATGCTCCTCTTCAAAGGAGTATCACAGCCGCGTGGCACTGAAGGATTTAGAGGAATTCTGAGAATTTCAGTGCTTTTTGCCAAAATGGATTCCGTGCGCACTCCAGCCATGAAAACTGACTTTGGATCTTGGACTCAATCTTTTTCTTCTGGCTAAATGGGAATATTTAGATAACTATGGAATGATCAATCAGCAAAGACAGAAAAATCCATGGGCAAAGGACCCGAACAAAAAACATACATATTAGCAAAAGATAATTCAGACTCCTTATACAGGGGGTGTGGCTACAGAGCTGGTCACCAAAATAGAAACTTGCAAGTTTTCATGTACTAAAAGCAGCATTTAGGTAAATCTTCATCCATTTGAGGCACGTTGAGGTGGTTGTCAGTGGTGGTAAAGTAGCACTGAGCATGGTGTCTTATGTTCAGAAGTTCTAAAATCATCAGGAAACCATCTTTTATTACTCTTTTGAAACAGGAGCTGCAGGAGTAGGTTGGAGAGCAATGCTAAATAAATGCCTAGGGGTACCACACAGCCCAGAGGGAGCCCAGACATACCACCAGGGCAGATGTGGCTTCTGTCCCTGAAGGACAAGTCCTTCTTCTTTTTTTCTTTTTTTTTTTTTTTTTTTTTATTCAGGTTTAAATTAGGCATTTTTGACCTAGTGCCTGGATAAAAAGAGCAGACAGCCAACCACCTTTTATTATGGAGTCAAATCCTATTCACTATCAAGATTGCTGGCAAAGGCTACTCACCCCCATCCCCACCCCCATACCCCACTGTCCCTAGATGGACAGGAAACCAGATTCTCAGGTTAGGAAGGAAAGTGACCAGGCTCTTAAGAGATCTAATTTTGAGGGTGAGGGTCCCTTGTCTCTGGAACTAAAGAAATAGTCAAAGAAAGGGATTTTTTTTTTAAAATTTTTTCAGGAGAAAGGCTAAGAGGAAAAAAAAAATCTAAACTTTGAACAAAAGGAATGAAGTAAGATTTAATTTAAACTGGATATTACTTTCTTTTGATTAGGTTTGATTGTACAGTTTTCTTTCTTCCTTTCCTTGGTTCCCTCTCTGTTTAATTTAAAGCCAATTTGGTAACATGGGGCTTGCTCTGTAAATACAAAAATAGAGTAGTGCAATAATGGATGTGAGGGAGGGAGAATGGGGCTGGGGCCCTGGCTGAGAAGGTCTCCGAATTTTTACACAAAGAACAAATCTCTCCATCCTACTTTGTCATTAGGACAGAAATATTTCTTCTTCTTTTCTTTTTTTTTATTATCATTTCAATATAAAAGAGGCCCCCTCTCAAGATGAGGTTCCTGCTTTTGCAATGTTGGATATGTTATTATTATAAAATGTGGTTATATTCTCTGCCTCTTACATTAACAATGGGGACAGGGGTAGGGGGTGGGTCGGAGGGGCCTGAAATGACAGAATGAGGGACACACAATAGGATGGCCATGACTCTGAACAAATAAATAAAACATGTGAATCACAGGCTCTGCTCTCCCTCCCTCCCCCCTCACCCCCCAACTGTGATTAAATTTGCTGTGGTCATTTCCCAAATGTCTGCCTGATTAAAAAAGAAAAAAAAAAGTAGGAAGAAGAAGCAGCAGCTGAAGAAGCCCCAACCACTGCAGCAGCAGCAGCAGCAGCAGCAGCAGCAGCAGCAGCAGCAGCAGCAGCAGCAGCAGCAGCGCCCAAGCCCATTCTCACACGGTGGCTTCAAGCGAGGACCCTTCCTGGGCTGGCAATGTTCTCTCCTGCCAATCAATCCCACGAGTACAGACATGCATGCGGCTTTCATTAGCGAGAACGCGCCGCGTCTGATTGCTGTCTTCTTCCCACTACCCCCCCCCAAAAAAAAGAAAAGAAAAACCTAAGAACCCTAGAACACCAACTCTGCCCCCTTAATAAACAGCTCCCCAAACCACCCCCAGCATCACACTGAAACTCTAGCCGCCCGCCCCGGGGCCCAGTAATGGGATTTCTCATACCTTTTCCTACAGCTACCAGAGCGGCTTCCCAGCTACCTATTGGATGCAGAGGGGGAGCAAAAGAATACATTTTAATAAATTGAGGGGAAAAATGATTTGGGTTCTGTAGCCCTGTTCTTTAGCAATAGAAAAAGGTGAGGTTGTTGGGGGGTGGGGAAGGAGGGAGGGGGAATTTAATATTGCCAGAGATAATAGCAACTATGTTAATATCCGGAATTTTCAATGTACCATAAGTACATTTTGTTTTTCCTTTTAGCACGATTTATAATTAAAGATTTTAATCTGGCTTCACATTGAGTTAATAAGCCCTTTGATTGATTAGGATTCATAAAATTGCCATTTCCCGCTGATGCTTTGTGTTTCTGAGGATGTTCTTTTGAAAAGCTGGGTTAAGGTGAATGGGAGGCAGCCATTGTTTAGACTGAGCTGCGCCAATTCTGGGAACTCGGAACTGCTTTATTCAGAGTTTGTCCTCGGCAATATCTTGTTGTTCGGCCAAATTAATGCAGATAGGATCTGCTGGGCTCCAGTGTAGCCATTTTTAGGGGAGAACTTTTTTTTATTATTATTATTTCAGCAGGTGTTCTGCACAATTTTGTGTCCTGTGTCCTGACCTGTTCTTCGGCATAAATAATAAGTAAATGAAGAAGCCACGATGAAATCGCATCAAATTGGTAAATAGAATGTTACAGACTGTTTCAAAGATAAAGGAGAGAAAAGTACAAAGTAAATACACATGAATTCAGCAAACCCAGGAAAGCTGGGCTCGGATTTTATTTTTTCTTTTCAGAATCCAACTTCAGAGGCTGCGTAGCCAATGAATTCTCCTTTTGCATTAATGGCCACACTGCAGTATGTGGGAAGTGCCCTCCTCCAGCTGAAGGGATGGATGTCTTAGAAATGTAAACACAAATGAATAAATAGGAGAGCGCAAGCGAGGCAGGGAGGCGGCGAGGCGGGGTGGTGGTGCTGTTCATCAAGTTAAATAATATATCCTGCCACCCCCGCCCTCCAAAACCAAACCAAAATTAAGAGCCAAATCAAGAAACAACAATAAATTCTGGGAAGAAAAATAAAGACAGAAAGAACACGTGAGGAGGAGCCTGCGATTTGAAATATCCTGTCCAATGGCCCCTGTCCTGCAGTTTATTGTGCCCTGAATATCTCTTTGGGGGTGTTCGTGAGAAGGTCTTCCCCAACCCCCACTCATTTTTATTTTTATCAAGGGAAGAAAAAGTGACTCTGTTCAGCTTCCGAAGGGCCTCACCGTGGGGACTGAACCAGAGCAAATTCCCTTTGTGTTTCTTGCTCTCTAGGGACCTGCTATTGTTGACCGTGGGGGCCTCTTGTAAGAGCCGAGTCGGGGAGTGGGCCAAATCTCTCCCCTATAACACTCAAGTTGTTTTGGAATCAATATAGTCTCCCCCTCCCCTGTCAGCCACCGCAATTTACTTGGCATAACCAGCCTTTTGCGAACCTTTTATCATCATCCGGGCATTCTCCAAATGCAAGCGTTTTTTAGGACTGATGAGAAAATTCAGAAGTCACATGCAGGGGTGGGGACCCAGGAGGAGGTATCCGTCCGCGCAGGCGGGCTAGCAGGTACTGTGGCCTGGTTTCCGCCCCGCACCTCGACCTGGGCTCTGCCTGGCATTTGTAACCTGAACACCCACCTAGGTCTTGCCTCAGCCCTTGTGTTCTCACGTAAGTGAATGCCCACCACGCAGCCCGGCACCATGATTTGGCCTCTTCCTCGGGCCCTCTTTTCTCCTCCAGTTTCTGATTGTGCCACAGATTTGCAAATGTCAGGGCAACAGCGGAGTGAACTGAGCCTGGATTTCCAAAGAGATAAGCAGTGTCCCTTCCCCTCGGGAGGACGAGTCCCTGCCTGCCATTGCTGACCTCGTGAATTCAGGCCAGGCTGGCCTGATTGGTGGGCTTTTAATCGTGACTAATGAAGAAAATGTACCCTTCGTGGGAAGCTCCCCCTCCTACACCACCAAAGGGAATCTGCTCTGCAGCATTCGGTTTGTAAAAAGAAAACGACATAGAAAACAAAGCCTGATGCACGCATTTATGACAATTTAGAAATAAAATAAATTTAAAACAAATGTCCTTTTTTTCCCCCATAAGCCGGGTCCTAGGCAATGACAGCAGAGAAGGAATAATTCCCGGTGCAGTGTCTTACATCAGTTCGAGGTACCTTTGAATGAATGTCAGTTCCTTTCTACCTTAGTGCCAGCCGATCGATGCTTCATTAGGGCCAAATTGTCTTTTGCCCATGCAACCTTGAAAATAGTCCCTTTAATTACCTGTGAGGAAGTGGGGACCCTCCTTGTCTATCTCCCTCTCCTTTCCCTCCTGTTCCCTCCCTCTCTGTCTTTCTTTACCCTCCTCTCTCCCCCCCCTGCCTCCTGCATCCCCTTCTGCAGCACCAGGCTCAGGGAGGTGGGGATGGGGAGATGGGGGGGGGTCATTCTCATTTATTCACAGTCAGTCTGAGTCCATCACTCCTTGATAGAGGAACTGGGAGGAGACAAGAAGGTGGGGGCAGGGGACTTGGACAGGGGGAGAAAAAAAAGGAATAGAAAGAAATACTGGGCCCTGAGGTGAGAGGGCAGGGTTCAAGTCCAGACTACAGATCTATTGAAGAGGTTCCAGCCAGGCAGGCCTCCACTTGACTGTTTCATCAGCCAGCTTTATGGATTCTCAGCTGCCCCCTTCTATCTCTGCTCTGCTGCTAATCACTAGGAGTTGCTAAATAAGCTCAGAGACAGGCCCGCTGGTGCCTCCAGAGGACTCTGAAGAGGCTCCATCCAGGGCCCAAGGAACAGGGGTGCCTGTTGGCCCCATATTTTAGAGGGGCTGGGGAGACATAGGTAGCAATAGGTATTCCTTCCCATGGAAACCAAAGCCATGCCGGATAACTGTAGGCCTGGCAAGTTGGGCACTGGAAGAAAGTGCATAAATAATCGTATTTGTTATGCACTATTAAAAATTCAGAAAGATTTTAAATTCAAGTGATAATCTGGTCATCCTGAGGGACAGGCTTGTGTTTAACAGCCAGGTATTTTTACCTATTCAATTATGATGAGAAATATTCTAATGAAGTCATAAACCTCAGCTGAGAAATGTTAATCACCTGTGTGTGCTCTCTTAGAGCCATGTTGAAAAACATACTTGCCCGAGCCGGGCAGCCTCCAAACGTGGTAATTCAGCCTCATGCTTGGAAACCTTCCTCCTTCCAGTGGTCCCCTGGCACAGGAAATATATGGCTAAAAACTACAAAGCTCATCTGATCTACTCCCCAGTGACTATATTTCTTTCTGAGCAAGGAGTCAGAGGTCAGGAGTGCATTTCCCCCCAAATGTACACAACACGGTGAAGTTACATTGTTTTACCCCTTTCCAACTGCATGCACACGCGCACACACACACACACACACACACATGCACACAATCACACATGCACACGCATGCGCATATGCCCCTTGCCCCTAAAGAAATAGACTCTGAGGTTTTGGTTCCTAGATAGAACATGGGATGATAGTTAAATTAGAACGACAGATAAACTACAAATAATGTTTTTAATATAGCAATGGCTCAAATATTTGCATGAGATAGGTTTATACTAAAAATTGTTTCTGTGCTTATCTAAAATTCAAATTTTAACTGGGTCTCTTTTATTTTTTTTTAATGGGTTAAACCTGGCAACTTTGTGCAGGCTGTTTATCAATCCAGATATTTTCAGCAAATGAAGATAATGACCTTAAGTCACTTCCAAACATTCTCATAAAAAGATTGATTCAAATATGTGTGTGGGGGTTCTAGTTTGTAGGTCCGAAGCTGATGTGTTACACTGTGTGCTGATGCCCTTGTGCTGTCAGGTTACCCAATTCAGTCTTGGCACATAAACTCTAACAATCCAGGTGGTCTTGGTGGCACATGCAGGTCTGTTGAGCCCTGATGTATACGGAAGAAATGCTGGCTAGACACTTCCGCCTGACCCGCCACCTTTGCACGCACTCCGAGCTCACTGGCACCACTGTTTTACATCCCAGTGTGTTCCCTACTCCTACCCAAGCTGCATCCACAGTGCGTGCAGATAGCCCCGTGCAGTTGGTGCACCCAGGCTCGTGCCTTCTCATCTGGCCATGTATGAACCTTGAGATCCCCTCCTGGAAAGTGAGTGGGAGAAAAGGTGCCCTGCGCCCACACTCAGAACTTGACCTCACTCAGGGAGCTCTGAGGTCACCGCTTAATGCTGCAAGCTGCACTGAGCATGGATGCAGGAGAACAGGGGCAGGCAAGGAGGCAGAGAAGCAGACAGGGCATGCATGCCTGTTTGCACATCCAATGCTGGAGCCCAAGTGGCCTCCGTAAGCTCAGCGTCCTGTGGAGGAAGAGGGACAGAGGAAGGACCTGTGCTTGCTTTCACACGGTGGGTCAGAGAGTGTTTTCAGGGGCTTTAATCTGCCAAATAAATAGAAGGATTAGATTTCTAGATCTATGGCTTTGATTGGCTATTTCCAATACAGGGGGTGGGGAGGAAGACTTGTCAAGTTGTGTGTGCATTTCCTGGTCCTATAGACATATTAATTAAGGTGGAAGTATGTTCTAGGGTGCTGTTATGTACAGGACTGGGGAGCACAGAAGGAGACCCCAGAGTAAGGTGCTCTTATGCTTTGGGGTCACTGCCAGGCCTGTAGGGACAGAGCTGTCATTTCCATGGAGAACAGGAAGGGAGGTCTTGAGATGACTGCCACCAAAGCAGCAGATCCTTCGCTTGGGTCCAAAGTTCTCTACACTTAGGCAGCAGAGGCCACGTCATGTGCAACACTCCTGCACACATGTGTGGGGCTACCCCAGCTTGCACCTGGGTCCATAGCTACCTCAGCCAGCACCATGTTCATGGCTGTGTGTGAGACTCACTCTAGAAAAGGCAGAAGTGGTGCGCGTGGTCCTGGTGACACTGGCCCAAGCGCATTCATCACAAGCAGCTGTCTGACATAGAAGCAGGGCTGGAGCTGAGCACTGGGTGATTTTCCAGGGATGCCTTTTAAGTGGGACAAATAGCAAGTGGTTACCTTGAAAAAAGCAAGGGTGTCTGTGTGTGACTTTGCAAGAGTCCATCAGTGGAGTTTCTTCAGGGGAGAAAATAGCTGTCCTTTCTCATCCCTCTTTCACTGATAATGAAATGATTTATCCTTCTCTACTGACAAAGCAGTGGAGACGAGGACTGTGGCATGTTAGGGAATTTTAATGAAACTAGAAAGCAGAACTTGAGTTCTTCAAGGAAAAGGGACAAATTTTCTTACTGTGAGAGAAAGAATGTCAGTCCTGAAAGTAGATGAGAAAATGGATCTTCACTATTTGAGGAGGAAAAAAAATGATTTTGCATGAATAGCCGAGATGTTCTGTTTCATTTTAATTTTTTTTCTTTCTGTATTTGATGCAGGGTCTCACTACACAGCTCAGACTCATGATCCTCCTGTTTTCAGCCTCCCCAGCACTGGGATTACAGGCATATGTCACCATCCTAGTCTCTGTGGCCAGCCAGCTAGGGGCAGGGCTGGCACAGCATGTGGTACCAGGGATCGATCCCTGTTTTGGGTGCTTAGTCCTCTGAACTATCTCACTGGCCCAGTTCTAGTTCATCTCAACCCATGTAGGGGTTCAATGAGGCAGTGCAGTGTGGGAAGCAGTTATTCCCAAAGAGCATAGCTGACACATCTTCTTGGTCTAACACAGGAAAAAAAAAAAAAAAAAGAAAGAAAGAAAATCAAGACAAGTCAAGCCAAAGAACACTGCCTTTGGTTTTAATATGTGTTTACATTGGAAATTATGAAAATGAACTCTCAAACTCTCACCATAATCCTGGTCCACAGGTAGTGGTATTCAAAGAAGAGTTAACCACCACGATAGCTGGAACCCAAAGTTCTGCTCTCTGCGCCTAGATGGCCGTCATGTAGTCCCTGAGTCCCTACTGATATTCATATATGGGTGAGTGTGGGGTGGGAAACACACTGTCTGTATATACTGGGCAGCAAAAAGCAATTTCTTGCTGCAATGAGTTTAATGTATTCAGTAACCTTCTGTTTATTTGGGTGTTATTTGCTGAAAACACTTGGAAAGCTTTGGCATAAGAGTGTAGGAAAACCTAGGCCGGGTGTTGATACAGAGCGTCCCTGTTCACACACCGGTAGCCCGGACCACGCGGGCAGCAGTGGAGGAGCCGTCTCTCTCTACTGCACAGCATCAAATAAGGTCAGTAATGCTGCTGGTGCGCCTTCTTCTTTTATTGTCCGTGTTATCGAGGAAACCTATAAAAGTTCCTGCTTTTGATTTCTTGACCCACAGTGTTGCTGGCATGCTGCTTTGTGGTTTAGAGATTTAAAGAAACAGAGAGGGAAAAGGAGTGAGAGAGAGAGTTGGCCTTAGGTGATAAACAGCAGTGTAAGGTCAGAGGCCTTATGGGGGGAAAAAAAAAACAGAAGAAGAAAAGAAGAAGAGAAAAAAATATAAAAAGAAGAGAATCAGTTGTGGCAACAAGAGAGTTTGGAAATAATGGGGGTGGGGAGAGGTGCGGGGGACACGTGAATGGTACATGAAATCAGTTTCTCCTGAGAACAACAGAAACCCAAATCCCAGGCATTCACAAGCTCATTTCAGCCACAGCAAATGTGGAGACAGGTATGTGCTGCACACACGTTTGTAGGATGTCACAAGCATGAAAGACACACGTGGCAACCCACAGGTACCCTTGCCTGGCTCTCCTAATTTTCAAAGAAAACAAAGTCTTGTTTGATAACTTAAGCCATTGGTTTGTGGTTCTGCAAGAAATTTCGATTTCTATGTTGTCATTTTGTCCTATATATAGTCTTCCTTCCCAGGATCAGACCTTTTGGGGAGACACCATACATAGCCACTGCCTGATATGTGGCCACTGGGGTTTCTCCCTGGAAGAGGTCTTGGTTGGTAGCTTTGCACCTGATGAATGCCATTACTATGGTGACCACAGTACCCTGCATGTGGCTTGTACAGCATTTCTGCTCAAAACAAGGAGACAATTAGAAAAGTAGTGGGAAAAGGTATGTGCTTTGTTGTCACTGGGCATTTGTCTGACAACTAGGAGGGGCACATCTACCTGTTTACTTTTTCTGGTTGTTTCCAGGTGGAGTGTCAGATTTGCCAGCACTACAGTTTTATTTTTTATTATTTATTTTATTTTATTTTATTATTTTTTGTGGGACTGGGGTTCAAACTATGACCTTGCACTTGCCAGGCAGGCACCTGTGCCACGCAGCTATCTCCCCCAGCCCCTAGCACTGCAGTTCTAAACTCTTGGGTCTCTCCTGTGTAAACTCTAGACATGTGCCAGGAGTGGAGGACTAGGGACTATGGGAAGAACAAGACTTTTTGCCTAGGATACAGTGACATATGTGTGCATCGTTGCTCCTCAGCTCTGTTGTCCAAGTAGCTCTTATTTTTATTTGGGGAGTGGGGAGGGCTGTTTCACCAGAAAGAAGAGAAAAATTATAACAACTTTCTCAGAGAGATGTGGTGGTACAAATAAGCATGGAGGTCTGCGTTTCTAATGTCTTACTGGGTCCACCTTCAGAGCTGGAACAGAGCTTGTTGCTCAAAGGGAGGGTGACTGTTTCCTATTTCATGGATTTTTTTTTTTATATAATTAAATTTTACTCAGAGGTTCTGATGAAATGTTCTCCAAACTTGTACAGTGGAGGAAGCAGGTGAGCACATAAGGTGAAAAGCTAGAGGTCATGACAGTAAGGCTTTTTGACTTTTCCTTTGAGGCTGATTTGTGAAAAGGAGAATAAAACCAATGACACAACAATCCCAGGTGTGGTGTGTGCCTGTGCTGGGTGACAGCCCGCTGCCAACGTTCGGTGCTCAGCATGTTTTCTAGTGATTCCTTGCTACTCTGCCTCCTTTTTCCTCATAGTTTACTCAGAAAAAAAAATCAGGATGCAGAAATGATTATTTACTATAACTATCCCTTGGTGTCCTTAAGCCATGGATTCTAGGAACCCTCTTCACCCAAGGAATACAAAATCTACAAGTGACTCAATCCCTTAGATAAAAATGATGTAATATTTGCATATAACATCTTCATCTCCTCCAATACTTCAAATTATCTCCAGATTCCTTATAATTCCTCAAGTGCTATAAATTCTATATGAATACTTGTTATACTGTGGAAAATAACAAGGAAAATATCTGTATGTGTAGATTACAAATGCAAAGTCGTCCCCCCCCCCCGCCCCCCGCCGCCACAAGGTTTTGATCTATAGTTGGTTGAATCTGTAGATGTTGGACAGAGTGATTTGGAGACTGCAGCTGTAGAGGGCTGGTTATATAATTCCAGGAAAGTTATAAAGCAGGGACCCCATAGATTAAGAATAGAAACAAAGATGAATGTTACTTTAACCACGACCTTTGCAATACTACATGAATAAGTCCCAAACTCCTTATTGGCATAGATTTGAAGATCCTACTTTTGGTTTGGGAGTTCCTAGGATTTTGATATAGCCAAGACCTTACCTGGGCAGCCTGGTTCCTTTATTCCATGTCATTTATTCCTGGTAAGGGATGACATCAAGCTGACTGGTGGTATGGATGTGGGGTTGGGTTCACAGCTTGCTGGACACTTAGACAATGTCTTCTCCTTAAACACAAAGGTACTCTCTGTATTTTCAGGCCTTAGAGGCTGCCCCCCCCCCCCCCGTGAAGTCACTAGGTAGTGGGTCTAGAACTGGAATCAAAGCATAACAAGTACTCCTAAGCTCTCATTCCTTAGGGCTGAAAGTACTGTTGATGATGTTGAACTCTGACCATCAGCTGCTGAAGTTTTGAAGATCAACATCGGCCAGAAGCATCATGTCTACTTAGGGCTGGAAGACTCCGTGCTGAGAGGCTAAATTCAATTGGCTACAACTGAGCTAGGTCCCTCATTCGCCCAGCAGGTGATGAAATAGATAACTTCCTGCTGGTATCTTTTGCACACTCAGGTCAGATCCACCCTAAGGCAAATTAACATGAAGTTGAAAGGTAGGATTGGCTGTTCACTGTGTGAATTTCTTTCTCTTTTTTCCTTTTTTTTAATAAAGAATGTCATTGAATTAACCTATGCAAATACATCTTCCCAAATAATAAAACACAGATCCCTTAGTTAAATGTATGCCTATCATGTATTGCTCTCATTTTAATAACAGCCGATTAGATCCTCCTGTCATGGAGCCTGGAAACGTAGCCCCTGACAAATCTAGACTCTCCTGGGCCCTGCATGACTGAAGCAGAGAAAGCCTCAGGTGACAAGATGGCTTTATAGAGGCAAGCCTTCCTGCTGTGTCTCCTTGTGTATGCACTGGGTCCTACCTGAGATGGTGCACACAGCATTGCTTCATAGTTTTTTTTTTTTTTTTGAAGTATATTGGAATATAATTAACACATGAAACCCATGACTTCGTAGGTATTTTGTCAGGCTAAAATTAAATGAGGTCGGAGTGAGTGAATCGTGTTTCTTTTCTATGGTGCGTTGACTAGGATGAGAGGAAGAGATGGCAAGAATCGGGAAAGTTCCAGGAGAATCTTGGAAGTTTGTCACTGGCTATCTGTTGGGTAACACGGGTCCGTGTAAACAAGCTACAGCCTCCAGAGTTCACATTACCAAGAATCTGTTCTATTATTTTCTCCCAGGTGTGAATGTTGTGTTTTGAAGGATTTTTAAGGAAAGGTCAGATAGGTCAGCGGATTAAAGTGTCGGCTTAGGCAAACGCAGGGACCGGGGTTCATTGAGACAGCAACTGAAACTGGAAGTGGTGGAAGTCACCTATAATCCCAGCACATAGAAGGCTGAAAACAGAAGGATCACTACAAGTCTCATCTGTGTAGTGAGACCCTGTAGACCCTGCACTAAGTACCAAAAAAAAAAAAAAAAAAAAAAAAAAAAAAAAAAAAAAAAAAAAAAAAAAAAAAAAAGGAAGATTTTTAAAATTACTTTTCGCTGGGGCTGGGGAGATAGCTCTGTGGCACAAGTGCCTGCCTGGCAAGTCTGGCAAGTGCAAGGTTGTGAGTTTGAATCCCGGTCCCACAAAAAAAAAATAAATAAATAAAAATAAATTACTTTTCGCTGATGTATGTAAGCTTCGTATTTTGAAAGATGTTTGTCAGCTTACAGGAATGCATTCATTGTGTAGTAATTCTCATTCATATTTAAAAATATCTATGCCTGCTGACAAACCCAAAACCATCAGTGTGATGGACTGAATTGGTGTAACTCAGGCCAACCCCAATGAACTAAGCATAACATCTCCACAGGATCCTGAGCCACCTGCAGCATAAGTATAGATAGGAACTTTGTTTTAAAGTTTATGGAGCATATGGAATGCAAACAGGGGAAAACATCTGGAACATCTGGAGAAAAAGTAGGAAGTGAGAAATGTCTGAGACAGAATTCTTTCTTGGTCTCTTATCTCTAGTCCACCTTGCAAATCTTGCTTCTCCCTCAGCACCCTTGTCCATTCTGTCACTCAAGCCTTGTGGGAGATAGAAAGTGCCTGTCCACGCAGTTCCCAATTTCAAATCCCAGCAACGTGAAGGACTTACTCTCTCAGGATTAAATCCATCTCTGAAGAAGAGGCTCTGGGCTGCTGAGATCAGTCACCATTCTGATCTTTTCCAATGAAGTGCTGAAGTCTGTTCAGACTGACTTCAGAGCAATTGCTAAATTTACAGGAAGTTTAGCAAGCAGGTTGTTAAATACAACCATATTAAGAATTCAATTAAGCTTATAATTAAATGATAATGGTTCAAAACAAATCACTTCCTAAATGTTTTATGACACTGTACTATTATTTATGCTCTCAAGGCTCCTCAAGTCTGTTGTATCTCTTTGGTGAAACTACCCATACTGTATACTGGGGCCTTATTATTCATCTTTCTTCAGCTCTGCATTCAGTGACACTGTGTTACAAAATTGAAATCAATCACAAAAGAAAGATTTATGCCACAGAAGTGGGTAAAGACCACAAATGTAGGGAAGAATTTCTTTTTCCTGGAGAGTTGTTTGTTGAACATTTCCCAGCACATTTCCTAATCTAATCCACTCCAGCTAGCCTTGGGGCCAGTTTCTCTCTCCCACAAGAAGTATTCACAGCATCCTGCCCATAGATGGGGTCATAGGAGCAAGACCATTAAGGGAATCACTGTGAGCTGAATGAAACCCACAGAAATCCAAATGCCTTCCTTTTGTACAAAGCAAATATCCTAGAGCCGATTCGTTTGTTTCTATCATATATGTTACAGAATATCACAAGAAAAACTCAGGTACCATTAGTTTGGTTACTGGGATGATGTTGGTCATGGTGGTGATGATGTGGAGGTGGTTGTAGTGGTGGCTGCTCTTGTGTACTGAGCTCTATTTTGAGGGTTTTATGTACATGATATCCTTTGATCCTCAAAACACCAGTCATTCAAGCTGAATTCAATTTAATTTGATAGATGTTTATTGAGTACTTAATATGTGCTAAGTACTATGCTATGTATGCAAGACATATCAGTGAACAAAACAGAGGTCCTGATATTTATGATATATTTGAGAAGAGATACAAACATAACATACATAATCCAGCCACACACTGTAGTGTACAGTAGAAAGTGAAGAGTGCAGTGGGATCAAGCCAAGGTAAGTATCAGGGAAAGAGAGATAGATTGAAAGGTACAAGCATGGCACAGCTAGAAACTTTGAATGGGATAATCAAGGTAGCATTCAATGAGAAGATGCTTGAGTGAGGGCTGGAAGGATATGAGAGTTTCCTTGGAAGATGTTTCTCTTTGGCTTGGATGTAGAGAAGTGCTAATGCAAAGATTCCAAGGTGAAAGGCTATGTAATGTGTCCATGAAACACTGAGGAGACCTTCGTGGCTGTAGCATGATGAGCGGAGGGAAGAGAAGTAGGAAGTCTGCAGGTGAAGGATAAGGAGGTGCTCATTCGCCTCGGAGGCCCATGTAATGGTTTTGATTTTTACTCTGAATCAGGTAAAGGACTCTTGGGCAAAGGAATAACACAGTGTGATCCAGTTTCCAGAAAGGATCACTCTTAGCTTCCAGGTTGAGAACAGGCTGAAGAAAGGCCAGGGCAGAGTGAATAAGCACCTGTTATGATCTGGGTGGGAGCTGATGCAGCTTTGACCTGGTGGGAGCCATCAGGTGATGAAGGATGATTGTGGTTTGAATGGTATGAATTCTTTTGTCTATTTTGCAGGAAGAACCAATAAGACTGAGGGGGGGCAGTTAAAGATGAGTGCAATGTTTTCATCTGGAGGAATTAGAAGGACAAAGTTGAAATAAATTGAAATGGTTAAGACTGAACACAGACCATTTAGAGGCGAAAATTGGTATTGCTTAGCTACTTTTCATATGTCTATTTAAAATATTGATCGTGTTGAGTAGCCCATTAGATATTCATTTTTGAATTTGGAAGAGAAGACTGGACAAGGGATACAAACACAGACATTCTTGGGACACAGGCAGTATTTAAAGCCATGAAACAAGATGTGGTTAGTTAGAGAATAAGACTAATGACCTAGTAGGGAGGGAATTATGGATAGTGTAGGAGAGAAAGTTAGGACAGTTGGAGAGAGAGCCTTCCGCTGCATGGGAGGCAGGATCTGGCATAAAGCGAAGGGATGTTAGTTTAGACTAAGAGTATGAATAGTTTACTTATAGTAATAAGAAGACTGAAAGTGAAAATGTAGATACTGGCCATTGTAGAGATTTGTGTTAGTCAGAAGTCTTGGAAGTCTACTTCTGATTCCTTCACTTTCCTTGGTAAAGTAAGAAGCAAAATTCCAACTCAGAGTAAGGATGGAGAAGAAGCATTGAAGATGTGAAGTGAAAGGAGAAAGTTTTGATCATCTTGACATGTGACATGATAAATGGACCAAATACAATGGTTGCCAAGTAACATGAAAGGTCTATCTGAAGCTTTTGGTCACAATGTAGGTATAATTATTATTCCCATTACAGTGAAGATTAGTCAAGAAGAGGTTAAGTTACTAGGTCTGTGTAGCTTGAAAATTCAGTCAGAATTTGAATCCAGGCAACCTGAATCCAGAGTTTATGTTCTCGCATACCATAAGTTAGCTAATGAATGACTGGTGTTTCTCTTAATGATAACTACTAAAATAACAACATTCCATCTATAGAACTGACCTGTTACAGTTTTGTATATGGTTAGATTTCTAAATTTCTGTGTAAAAATGTGTAACTATTTTTAATCACATTCTATAGGGATTTATTTTAAAAAATCAATGATTGATGGAAAAAAGTAGTTCCATGTTAAGTCTAAGGTATTTGATATTCAGAAAGATAGTAATGTTAAGCTCAAGAACCTATGTTATAATGTAATAGTATCACTAAGCTTCTCTTCCTTGGAGGGTTAGCAACTTGTTTGCAGACCAAAAAAATTGAGAAAAAAGAAGGGCTCCTAAGAAAACCAGTATTTTAGCCCTAGCCCTTCACGGCCAGTGAGGACTCAGGACATAAGAGAACTTGTACTGTAACATCCTATAACTCACTTCTGTCCCAAATTTTCTGCGCAAGGAGACTATGGGGCCATGGAGGAAAGTGACTGACGATGTATAGTGTGCCTAAGGAGAGTCACCTAAAGAGAAAAAATTCTCTCAGGCTTTCACAGAGAGCAAACTGGTCAAGCAATAGTCATGATTCATCCAGATGGCTGACACTGACAAAAGTTCTACAAAATGCTGTACATGGTTTCAAGGTAACTCCTGAGGGGATTTGACTAACCTTGTCAGATACAGCAGCTACATGCTTTGTTATATAGGTAGGTCTGGCTTTGACTTGGCCTTAACTATCCAGCAGAAAAGTTTCACCATGAAGCATGAAAAGTAAAGCCAGATAAGTATGCTGAGCTATAAAAGGCTCAAGTCAATAGCTCCCAGCATTGCCAGTTCTACTGATAACCCATTACTATTATTTAATATTGGACTATACATACGACTACTTTCTCTTAGTTCAAGGAGAAGAAATACTTGTACCAATAGTATTTAGAAAAGTTGTCATGTCTGCATCTTGTGCTCTGAACAACTACTATGGAGAAAACAATATATATTTTATTAATTATTGTAGCTTTTCTACTAGTGTGTTTTGAAACTGTCTCATTGTTATTATTAAAAGTAATAAAATTTTTAAAAAGAACATCGTGAGAATACAATTATATCTGTTGAGAGAATATCCTCCATTAAAAAGAGGCAAAACATATCATAGGTAAGAATTTTTAGACAGAAAAGGAAGAGAAATAAGTTATGGATCAGTGTTACTTGAAGGAGAAGTTATTATCAAGAGATTTTTCAAAAGCATCAAAAATAATAAGAGATGTTGACCTGAATGATTGGAAGAGATCCAAATAGACATTTTAGGCAGCCAGGATATATTTAACAGCACTAAAGGGAAAGAGTTGTGGCCAAGATTGTCCCAGGCCTCAGCCTAAAGCCAATTAGACCCAAAACAAAGATTCCTATTAGGAAAGGCAGGATATGTGGAAGCTTTAAAAAGCTATGCAATTGGTAATTCCCCCCAAAATAGTGACAGTTTGAAAGGAAGAAACAACTATCTGGCATATACACTCCCAAATAATTTGTACCTTTATTTTATCTCCTGTTAATCAGCAGCTTAAAAACAACTTCTAGATTTTCATCATGTTGTGTTCCTACAAACTGTCCCAACTGGAAGTGTATGTTTAGTCTTAACTGAGCGACAGAAGTCAGCTCAAATGCATGTTGGGTTTGTCAAGCACTTTTCTGTGGCAGACATTATGGCAATGCAGTTGAATAAATTTCAGACCTGACCTGTGAAGAGTGTAATGTAGAGATAATATAGATAAGTGAACAGACAATCATTATGCAGCATGGAAAATGCATAGACAGCAAAATATATAAAAGGCAGAATCTCCGAGGGCATAATGAGCTTATCTTAATCAATGAAAGACTCTGGAAATCAGGAAGGAGAAGAGGGTTAAAATCATAGTGTGGAACCTCACTCCTGAAAATGTCCTTTGTTGGTGGTAGCATTGCCATCCGTTTGGTAGCTTGGGATGCATACTTAAATTTCAGATCTCTAATTTTGCAAACTTAAGAGGCCTTGCCTAATATCTAGGCTAACAGAAGGGGATTTCCAGCCTTGGAATCACATTGTGGGTATTATGGTTACATGTGAACTGTTTATGGGAGGTAATTATCCCAGAATTGTCTATACATTTCAAATGTCAAATATGATGGGGTTCTTCCATCTACTCCTCTACAAAAGAAAAATTCCCTCATAGAGATGAATTTTAGATCTACAGGGAACTATTTGTAGAAAGTTTCTATTGCCCAGTTGTTTCACATCATACATAGCCTAAGATCACCTAATTAAGCCACAAAATACCAAGTGCATCAACTGGTATGCACCAGCCATAATTACAAATGACACAATTATTTCCAGGACTTTAGAGTGTGAAACTTATTTTACACTGAATTATGATGTAGGTGAAAGTGTAAAGTTCTGGAGCCACTGACCCAGAGCAATGTATCTTTCTGGAGTTATTCTGTAGATTGCAGTGGGCGTTTTCCCATTCATCAGCTGGGTAGTGGGCACTTGCCAGACAACAGCTAGGTCAAACCTGCCCGCTGACCTCAGCAGGCTCCAAGAAGGCAGAAGACATGGGTCTTGTATGTCTCTGCGTGGTACCACTGCTAGAGAGCTGCCAGCCAGCTGACGCATCTAGGTAGGCACAGTGCAAAGTTTCTCACCATAGGAAGCTGTTTGAACCCATCACAAAAGCAAAACTTGCTGAATTGGCTTCTCTAAAATGGCCAGGACAGTTTTTATTAATCCTGTTCCTCGGTCCCAAACTCCTTGATTTCTTCTCCTTTCCTCTCTAAGCCCTTTTGATGAGTTGACCTGAAATTAATAGGAAATCCTTTGACCAGACCAGATTTCTTCCTCAGCCATCACTGTCCCATGGCAAAATTATCATCCACATACAAGGGGTCAGACCAGCAGAGTGAAATTCAGGACTGACCAGCAGCTGCCTAATTTAGACCCTCAATACATTTCACTCTATTTTCAGAGTGGAGGAGAAGCTGCTCACCCTCCAGCTTCATCCTGAGTATTGTTTCCATATAATGCATTTGTGCTCTCCGACCTTTCCCTTGGCATGCTCATATTTTATCCTTTGCTGTCCTCAAGAAAACCCTAGCTTATTAATTGTTAAGCATGTTACGGAACTAGGGATTCATTACATGCTGTTCTCAGTTCAGGAGGTTGGACAGCCAGCTGCCTGTCCTGTATCCAGGAGGTTGATGTTCAGTAATGTATCATTATAATGTGGCCGGTGTAATGACGCTGAGGTCCTGGGTGGGATTCCCATGGTGCCAGTTATCTTGGTTCTCTGGCTGGAGACTATAACTCTATTCTGATACTGCACTGCAAAATGTGTGGTGTTGGTCAAAGCCAGACAGAATTAAGACACCCTGACCCACACGCCATCACTGCTTCTTAAAAACTCAGGGTCCATTCCCTGGGGTTACTGAGGATGTCCATTCCTCCGCCAAACCACACCCAATCAAAGCAGAATTCTTCCTTCACTGATTCCCTATTGCCTTTCTCTACTCTCATGATACCTATCACATTCTAGTTTAGATGCCAGTAATTAGTGTCCATGTATTATATTCCCTGCTGGGATTGTAAACTCCTCAAAGACATAAACCATATTGAATACCTTTTTATATCTCTTACAATGCTATCGCATGCTCCATAAATATTTGTTGAAAGAGTAGATAGAAGGATGAATGGACGGCTGGAGAAATGGATGAGTGAATAAATGCATAAGTTATCTTTGCAAATTTGTTGGCTAGTACTTCTATTGATATCCGTCAAGGACAGATAACTCAGAGATGTAAAATGTAGTATAATAATCATGCATGATAATGATGATACATGTTTCACAAAACTTATAAATCTAATAAGGTAGAATACACTGAATACTCATAATACGTTGACCATGCATAGAATTTGCCTTTCCACTAACAAAACCAAATCCTTGCAGGCACTTCCAAAGCTTTGGCCGCTACCATTTTAGAGAAAAGGAAAGCAGAACACAGAGCAATGTGTTTTAAAATTAAAAGTTTTGCATTAAGGCCACCAAGAGCCAGAGTTTGGGGTACATTGGGTGTCTGACCTACCCCTGCTTTGGAGAACAGTTGGATATATAGCTGGATCTATGGAGTAAATGGGCTTATTAATTATCTATTGATGCATAATAAATAACCCTAATATTTAGCAGCTCCATTTGTTGTCCCAGCTTCCTAGGGTTGATTTGAGCGTGGCTTAGATGGATACCTCTGATTCTCATGTGAAGTCTTCAAGAGAGTGAGAGAGGACAAGAAAGACAGGGGTCACAGTCTTTCTTTAACCTAACCTTGACAGGGATACCACATCATGTCTGCTGTATTGTAACGGATAGAATACTAGGCCCCACCTACACTTTAGGAAAGGGAATGATAAAAGGGCCCTAATTCCAGGTTATCACAGTCATTGCTGGCCACAGTCGTGCCCAAGGCTCACAGAAGAACCATCCAGGAGCTGTTTCTTGCCTATCTGTACATACAGTGTTGGGTCAGAAGATGGTGCCAAACAGGAGATCACAGAAACAACCAGTCTTAAAACCAAACTCCCTTTCTCTATTTTTGACAGAGTGCAAAAGTAAATGTGACTTCTTCTCACTAGGCAGTTTTGCTAACAACCCTCACACCATGGGTGTCACCCAAACCTCCTGCCTTCATTGCCCGGACCCTCTTTAATAGATAATAGTGATCCATAGATAGTGAAGGATTTGGGGGCATTCAGACTAATGTCTACCCTTGCTCTGTATCCATAGCAAACCCTGCACACTGAGGGACCCTGAGACATCAGGATCGCTTTCCCGAATGGATCAAAGGTCAACATGATGAGTGGGTAGGTGGGGGAAGGAAAATCCCTTCTTGTTGGGAATGAAATTCCATTCTGCACTCTGGGAAAAGACTCCTTCCAATTTCCCCAAATCCCCTAGGAATGTATTCATTGTGTCTTTTAAAGCGAGGATTGTAGGACAGATCTAATCAAAGAGATAGGGTGTATTGGACAAGGAGCAGAGGGTATTTTTAAGCCCCTTTCCCTCAAATGGTCATTTGCCCTGAAAGTCCACTGTTGGTGCCAAATCTCCTTAACTCCTTAAGCAAGATAATGACATTTTATTAAAGAGCAATCGCTGGATTATTAGCCACTGGACTGAAAACACTGAAGTGTCATCATTCTCCTGCTCCCTTTGGCTCGGATCAACGTGGTTTAAGCTGCTTCTGTGATATGAAGTTCACAGCAAGCAGTTCTGCCTGCCCCTCCTCCGGATTAACCAATAAATTAGAATAACTAAGTGAGAAAGGGTCAGACAAAGGCAGTGTCAAAAGTAGAGGCCAGGGCCTGGGTCATTTTGAATATGAAATGAAGTCTGGCTTATGTTTTGTATTTCATAGATTTTAAAGCAAAGTTAAAGGATAACGTTAAGGACCAAGGTCAGGGTGTTATCTTTGGTGGGGTGAGCAGGGTGGGGGTGATGAGGTCACAGCTTATGCCCAAGTCTGGGCTCCTCCTTTCTCGGTAACATTTATTTTCCTCGGCTTCTGTCTAATTAATATAAGGCCTTGCTTGAGCATACTGGCCCTCATTGGGCCTGTCACTCATTAATCAAGCGACCCTTCTAGCCTTGGGTAATGACCTTGAAAGAATATATCAGCCCATGATGGCGGAAGTGAGGAATTAAATTGTTTCTCTGAGTGCTTATGGTCATTGCTGACAATTTATATCTCACAGCTGCCCTGGGCTGGCCGGGCTGGCCACTGCACAGCAATCATTTTCCTGGCCGGCAATGGATTGTGTGCCGGACAGGGACCGAGCTGGCCTCCTGTACATCTCCATCTTTATGCTCCTTCCCCTCCCCCTGCCTTCTTTTAATCATGTCTTTGTTTGAGAGGCAGGGATTGCACAAAGTTAAAAGCTTTGTCATTAAGGCCACCAAGAGCCAGAGCTTGGGGTAAATCGTGTGCCTGGCTCTCTTCTGCTTTGTCTCCGAGCACACACCGCTTCTGCCTCTGCTGATGTAAGGCTTAAAAGGAAAGTGCCTTGAGAATTATGTTAGCTCAAAACTCATAAGAGAAAAATTACTGGAAATATTAAAAGGCTGCAAAGGGTGTATTGTGCGCAATTGATTAAGCCCAAACCTTTTCTGGGTCTTTCCAGGAGGTCAGGCAGATATTGGCTGCTGGTCCTGAGGGGAACAGACAAGGGTGGGGACTTTTTTCCTTTTTACCTTTTATGGGGGTGTATTTGGACCTAGTGGCGCACTGGCGTGCCGCTGAAATTATATCCTCATGCCAAGACAAATGTTACCTGTACTCAAAATTAAGCACCATGTGTCCTCTCAGAGTTCATGCACTCTTCCTCCTCCTCTATTTGCTCATCATGAAATTAGTAAGTGGATTTAAAGAGCTCTTTCTCCAGTGAGATAGGCTTTTCATTGTTTTACTATATGATAGCTGGGTTGGCAAAAGAATTCAGAAGACTTCAAAAGAATTCATCCCACTAGCTAAGATCCAGCAAATAAACCACATTCCTCTACACACCCTTTCAAGCTACAATGACTAGATTTTATGGGCAAGCTTTGTAAATGCAATGGCATAGCTTTGATTTGTCCTAAATTTCTTCAGGTATGTAGACATTCAGCAGTGACTGAAGTTTTTAAGGAAGAGAAGTCACTAACAGGACTCTTCAGGGGAGCGGGGAGGAAGGGTCTGGCTTGCGATGAGCCCATCTTGCCAGCTCTCTGCTTCGTGAATGGGTCTGTCTGTCATTTCTGAACAGTGCTTTCAATGATTCTTTCTCCTGGGATATGTCGGGTACAAGTCCCTCTGCTGCTCTGAGTCCATCCTTGGCTTGAGGATCATCCTTATGTCACTAGGTTGTGCTCACAAATTCCAACAGGGGGAAATAGACAAAGAATAGAGTATCTGTCTAATTGCTTGGGCACCTTGGGTCTCCAAGAAATAGCACAAATGTACATTGTCCTGAAAGGCCGCGTACAAATTCAGCAAAGTAGTACCCTGAAGACAGAACTACCAGTAAAGGAAGACTAGTAAATTGCAAGTGGACCACATATATGATGATCCTAGTAAGATTCACAGTAAGATGTCACCTTTGGGGGAAGGGCAACATATAGAAAGTGGTGTGGCCTCAGGGTCACCCTTGAAATCTTTACAGCACCTGGCCGAGTGTCTTCTGTATATGTAACTGAAGAAAAACATTAAGCAATGTGGTCCATGCATTCATCCAATGTTCAGAACACGACCCTTGAGCCAGTGCCCCAGCCCTCTAAGATCTGCTATGAATGGACCTGCCACAGACATGACTCTGGCCCTCTGTCTTCTTGTTTTCCTGCATATGTTTTCATAGCAAAAGCCACAAAAGTGAAAGTCAGATGCCTCCTTCCATGTGGCAGTCCTCTTGCTATGCCTCCCTCAAACATCAGCTTTCATAAAAATCGCCACTCTTGGAGACGATAAGAGTCTATACATTTTTAAATGTAAGGGTTGGACTTACTAAACTCCACAGTTCTTCCTAGCATGACAGTTCTGTAATTCCAGAGGACTGCCTGTCACTTTCTGAGGGAGAGAGCCAAGTCATAGGGGTAGAATGTGTTTCTATATGAATATGGTCAGGATTGCTGATGCCCTGTACATGGGAGCTGCCCGAAAAGATGTCTCAACTTGACCAATGGGAGGAATTAGCTGACAGATGAGAAATGCCTCCGTTCAAATCTCTCAGTGTCTTGTCATTTCTGCATGCAGAGATTCACGCCAACTACTTACCGTGAAAACTGCTAGAGTGACATTCTTAAAATATATAGTTTCCGTGATAAGGCTACTATTTACCTGAAGAGCTTGCAAACTGGAATGATAGAGGCTTTGAAAGTTTCCTTTGCTTTTTCAATGGAAGTTCTCAAAATCAACCTGTCATCCCCTGAGCATGGCCAGGGAGTTGGCTGGATTTAAAAGAAAAATCTGAATCCCTATGTTCAGTGACAGAGGTCTGAATGCATACAACTAAACATTGTGAGTTTGTATTAATAATGGCTAGAGGCCCGGGGCTTACTTTGGTGGTACAACACCTGCCTGGCAAGTGTGAGGCTCTGAGTTCAATTTCTGGTATCTAAAAAAAGAAAAAAAATGGAGTTCCTTTGAGATAGTTTGTGGGGTACATGTGAGAATCAAGATAAAACCAAGGAAAGGAAATATTTGTCTTCCTTTTCACAAGACTTTATACACAAATTCATCAGCTCTCTTTCTCATCTCCCAGCACCACATAGATTGCAGTGAAACACACAAGGCGTCAGCCTTTTGCAAGGCTGATTTTGCCATGTGAGTGTGTGAGAACACCGCAGTGTGGAGCACATTCATGTGCATGCTGGCAAACTTGGAAGTGCAGGGTGGGCTATCTTGCTCAGGGATGACAGCACCCATACTGCCTCTAAGATAGCGCCATTAGCAGGGAGTGCATATGTAGAGAGAACACTTCCGGCAGACAGTTCAGAAATGACAACATCCAGATGTGTTGGTGCATGCCTGCATTCCCAGGCTTCTGAATGCTGAGGCAGGGTGATTATAAGTGGGAGTCCAGTCTGGGCAATTTAGTGACTTACTGAGGCTGAAAAAAAAAATTTCAAAAAGGATTGGAAATACAGCTCAACATGAAGACATGAAGGCTCTGGGTTCAGTCTCTAGTACTGGGGAGAGAGAGAGAATGAAAGAGAGAGAGAGAGAGAGAGAGAGAGAGAGAGAGAGAGAGAGAGAGAGAGAGAGAGAGATCACATAGCCACCATGTTAGAGCAGAAATTGGAATGATACAAGATCTTATTGCACACAGGTGCTGTGTTCCATAGTCCCTTATTGAATGGCTTACATGTGATTATTTTTGCCTTTATAAGTGTTCAAGTAATAAAAATTCCCAAGTCATTCTGTAAAAAGTCACACACTATACAAACTACCATAGTATGTGAGACATGGGACCCCAAACTGCAGTTCCTGGGTGTCAAGAAGACCCCAGGCACAACCTGACAGCCAGGGCGGGTAGGATTTGGGACCATCCCCCTGCAGGGCCAGGCCCTCGCCCCTACATCCTCCTCAGGTGCACACCTGGCCAGGATGCTGAGTGCTCTGCTCCTCCCCTCCCACATGACTTCCGTTTGCACCATACCAACTCAGTGATTCTTCCTCTGAATCCTAACTCTGTACCCAGACTCTGGGCCATGCCCTGGGAATTGGGGGACCCACAGCATGCCTCAGAGCTGTTCCCATCCTTTCGCAGAGCCTTCAAGTGAGATGAAGAGAAACATGGTCAGATCAGATCCACCCTAGGTGTAGAAATTGGAATCCAATGGGACAGGTATTTGGTGAACAAGGAGATCAGAGCTTTCTTAATTTCTGCAACAAGGCTTTGAAGGAAGTTCATGCTATTCCTGTTTATGATGTGTCTCTAACTTCCCCAGCTTTGTTTGTAATTTTTAAAGACTTAAAAAATTCTCACGAATGTCTGATGTATGAGTTACCCATTTTTCTCAATCAACGTTTTTAAATTTTGCACTTGTTATGCCCAAACAGGATAGGCGATCATACTCTGCTGCCAAACATCATTGATTAAATAATAATGAATTCTTCTTCCCAGATCCATTAAGTAAAGGCATATTTAACTGACAGTCAGAGCTTCTGTGTATCATTAGATAACCAAGGCTTCCATGAAGACTTGCTAGATTTTTTACCAAAGGGAAAGGAACTTGGCAATTTCATCAAAGCTTCAGAAATGCTTTTCCTTCTGGGGAAACACTGCCTTTGTAGACTTGGAAATGCAAAGGACCAAGAACTGCCAATCCCCTATTTTTATGGCTGGAAAAGTAGGCATTAGAAGAAGCAAAAGTGAAAAACTGTGCTCCATATCAGCCTCCACCATTCTGAAAAGGGCCCCAACTAACAAGGAGAGCTGTTCTTCTTGAGGTTTCCCCAGATTTTAGCCTTTCAGTATGATTTCTTATAAAGTGGTATCTGAGAGCCATCAGGGTACAGGAAAGTGATACAGAAGGACTGGGAACATACCAAGTGCGGGATTTGGTATGAGAAAGAGGTAGTCCCATCACACACTCTACCCTGCAATGAGCCTGTCGGATTTGTCTGTTTGTGTAAGTAAGAGATAACCAGTGCTGTTCTGATAGGTTCAGTCAGAGGTAGTGGACAGTGGGTAGAACAAATGAGCTTTACTGTTACTGTTACACTACTATTAATGGCAGTTCATATTGATCCATCTTGGCTCTATGCCCCCTCCATTCCAAGTTCTTTCTTTACAATGATTCCTTAAGGTAGGCCTTCTTTTCTGTATCTATTGATGAGTTTCCTCAGCTGGGGAGGGGAAGAGCCATTTCCACACCTAGGCTATAATCTATGGTGTAGCAAGAACCAATGAAACAATTAAGCAACCAAAAAATCAACCAGATCTACTTTAAGCTCAATAATTGAAGGTAAAAACTGCCTAACTGCTTTGAAAAGAAGCTAGCCATTTAGAATATTTTATTTATTTGATTTTGCTTTTTTTATACACTATGCTACTCTGAAATGTTATATCCAGTATCATAGAGTTTGTAGGATTCTAAAGAGCATTTTGTACCCTGCAGTTTGCAGTTGCTTTCCTGGGGTCTCTAATCTCAATTGTGAGTTTGAATCCCCTTTCTCTTCAGGGATATTAATTAGTTCATGACAACAAACTGCCATTATCAATTTGATATAGAATAGTCTCTTTCTTTTCCATGTATTATTTTATAGACTCTCCCAAGGTAGGAGCTATGTCTTCATAATCATCTTTTTCTTTCAGTGTAAATAGTAGGTGCTAAATAAATATATATTCAATTAAATTGATTTTGTCTAAACTTGCATTTAACTCCATAGATAATTTGGTTTATTCATTCAACAAACGTTTTTTCCACATCTACTACAGATACCTCCTAGATATCAGATGTTTGTAGAGACAGAGTAGAGACAATATATTTTTGTAAAGCAGAGGGGCTAAGAGGTGAGGAAGCTGGAGGGGAATTTTTGTTTTTAAATTTGATACAGAATCTCTCCATCCAGCTCAGACTCGTTGTAATCCTCCTGTCTCAGCCTCCCCAGTGCTGGGATTATGGGTGTGCACCACCACACCTGGTTTCAGTGGCTGGCATGTGGTACCAGGGATTGAATCCTTGCACCTGCCAGACAGACGCTTAGACTCCTAAGCTATCTCCCCAGCCCTGCATGGAAATTTTGAATAGCAATTTAGCTGCTTGTCTAAACCCATGGAAAAAGGAATTTTATGAGCTAAAAATCTACCAAGATAGTTATTTTATAATTTGAATTCCACAATTCTCCAAAATATCTTTTGCTGCAATGAAAATTCACCATTGCTGTTTATTTTATACATGAATATAGAGGTCCAGACTTTGCCAGTGGGAAGGAGATCAACAGGTAGAGAAAACAAAAGGGAGAAGGGAAAGAAGACATAAAAAGAATGAAGATGTGTTTGCACATAGCCAAGTCCCCAAAATGAATTAATCACTACATCCTGAAACAACACACTGATAAAAGGAACAAAATATAATACAGAGGTAAAGATTATGTAATTTCATTTTTTTGTGTGTGTATTTTGGGGAAGGGTCTACAGGCTGTTCAGGGTCTCACCACTAGAACAGACTCGTAGTAATACACCTGTTTACAGCCTCGCAAGAACTGAGATCATCACCACACCCAGTCTTGTAATTTCGATTTTAATTGGGAGAATTTGGTGTGATTTATACAAAGCTTCAGGAAATGGAACTTGGGGGATTAGACAGGAACATGAACTAGAGTGGTTCTGGAATGGCCAGGCATATTCCGTTAAATATATTTTTAAAGTGAGATTTGAGACAACACTCTAAAATTTGGTTTATTATCAAAAGAAAAAAAAAACCTTTCTTTTCCACCTCAGATGTGACTTTCTACAAAAACATGGCATGAAACCAAATCGAGTTTACACTGTGTCACTAGAAACCAGCGCCAAATGGCAGCAGTTTCTGTTTGTTCTTTCATCTTTAACTGTGTGCAGTTATCTAAACTGTGTGCCTTGTATCTAAAATATCATAATTTTAATTCATTTTTCTCATTTTTTATTTTTATCTTGTGCATAGTCTCACAGCACAGCTCAAACTCAGAGTGATCCTCTTATTTTCAGCCTCTCCAGCGCTGGTATTATGGGCATGTGCCACCACACCCAGACTCTATACAGGCTCAGTGTGCCCAGGGTCAGGGTAGGCATGGCTTATGGTGTCAGGGATTGAACCTCTGCCCTACGGTTTCCTAGGCAGGTGCTTAGGCCGCTGAACTATCTCGCCAGCCCTCATAATTTTAATTTCTAAAAAAATAAAAAATAGCGTGCCTTTTTCTCAGCCTAACAAAAATGCTAATAATCCTGTCTCACTTCTTAGAAATTTTGGTTTTGGAGAGGAAATAACCTTACATCCTATTAGTCTGTAAAGAAGGCTGCCTTTCCTAAGAATAGCCTTATTCAAATGGTTTCTTAGTGGCGGTTCTGCCAGGGAGAAATAGATCTTGATGCAGTGAATCTTCCACTTTGGCCTCTACCAGCAGAAGCATATAAACAGGGAGCAGTTGGTGCCGCCTTCTGGAAGCCTCAACCATTAAGGTCCCTGCAAATAAAGGCTCTGCTGAAATAAGAAAAGACCACAGCGGTGACATGAGAATACTGGTCTCATTTGGGAGATAGAAGATGGAAAGAAAAGAAATTGCCCTCCACCGAGTTATAAGTGAAAGATATGGGATTGAATGATGCAAGATAAAAATCAGGCAAACTATGAATAAGATTAATAGGCCAAAGTAGAAAAGAATGGAAAGTAGTCAAGAAAGAAATAATTCTTCTCAAAAAAACAAACAAACAAACAAACAAACAAACAGAAAAAAAAACCCAAATAATTCAAGCACAAATGTTCTTAGCAAAATATTGATTAAAAACAGTTAAAAAATGAAAATTTGTAGAAATGTCTTATAAACAGACATAGAGTGTAGTACATTTGATTGTAGATGAATGAAGAAGTAAAGAATGATTCTATAATCAACAATACAAAAAAATCCTTTAAATCCAATAGAAAGTTCGTATCTTTTGATTTTTTTTTTTCTTTTTTGGTTGGGGAGCTTTTTGTTGTAAAAAAGGTATCTTAGGCATGAGGTCAAAAGAGGATGGATCAATCTGAACCTCCTGCAATTCAGGAGATGGTTTCTTTTTCGCTGAGAAGTCGATGGGCTTGGAAATGTTAATATCTATCTGCTTGCTTAAATGGGACTTGGGAAATTCACATTTTCCATTAGCAGACAATGCGTATCACTTAGTGCCTTGCGACATCCCTAGACTTCGCAAAGCCTCCTCGCCCTCACTGCTCTGCCTTGCACGCCCTGTACATCTCTCTGAGTGCTTCTCTCTCCATGGCATAACAGCGAGGCTACTGTTTTACTTAGCTGGGAAGACATGTTAACCTCTTCATGGCCAACTGGTCACCAAGTGTCCATATGATGCTTTTCAAATACCCCTTTGGAAATGAAGGCAAGCAACAAGGCAGAATGGAGGCAAAATAGCTCAGCATGTTGATGGAGATCGGGTAGATGGAAATTCGTTTGCTCTCGGGAAAGTCTACTATATTCCGATTTGCTATTGGAAGAATCTGCCGCATCTACATTGGTGGGCATCTTTAAAATTCTTGTCTGCCTCCACATAGTCTTCCAGCTGCCAGTGTGAGAGCTGACTGTCTCCTCTGCCCTACAGTGATTTCCTCTTACCAAAAGTTAGGGACCTGCAGATAGGTTGACTTGTCAGGATCAATCCTTTGGCAACAACTAATTGAAGAAGCAATTAAAGAGAACCTAATGGAATGAGAGCAAAAGTAGGTCCTAGACGAGGCTTCCTTATTTGGGGAAATGAGACCTAACCACGAGAAAAAGTAGAGCACCTCTCTAAACATTGTGTTCTCAGTCTGAAATCAATACTTTGCCTCAAAAAGTCCACCAAAAGAAAGAGGTGCTCCCAGTGACTAGTGACGACCCTTGCCTCAGCTCCTCTGAATGGCTGGTTCAGACCTACAGCAACCAAAAAAGTGGCCTCTAGTCACCCACGGCTAATAAGTGCCAGAAATGTGACTCATCTTGAGAGGTGCTTTGTGTATGAAATGCCTCCCAGATTTCAAAACTTCAGAACTCAGTACCAAAAGCTATAAAACATCTCAAAAACTTGTTTACATTGATTGTATATGCAAATGATAATATATTGGGTAATAACACTGAGTTGAGTAAAAGACAATAATAATGAATAATAATAATAAAATGGATGATTAGTCGGGCGTGGTGGCTCACGCCTGTAATCCCAGCACTCAGGAGGCTGAGGCAGGAGGATCGGTGCGAGTTCGAGACCAGCCTGGGCTACAAAAGTGAGCTCAAGGCCAGCCTCAACTGCATAGCGAGACCCTGTCTCAAAAAGACAAAATAAATAAATAAATAAATAAAATAAAATGGATGACTAATAATACTGTTTATTTTTTTAATGTGGGTTTTAGAAAACTTAAAATTGTATGTGCAGGTCATTGTCTATTTCTATTAGCCAGGACTGCTTTGCACTGAGTTATTCAGAATCTACATATCTGTGCCTGAGAATTTTTTTATGGGGTCAGGGCAGATGAAAGTGATTGCAAATTAATCTCCCCATTGGTCTTCATCCATCGCCTCACTGGGGTATCAGTGCCCCAGCCCTCTCCATTCGTGGGTGAGGTACTCTACAGTATTTGCTTTGCACCCTTTCCTGTGTTTTGCTATGGCTGCCCTCTATGATGCCATGCCCCTCTGCTCTGGGCTGTTTTGCCAAAATCGGCCATATTGCTTGCCTCAAGGACCGCATCCCCTAGGATAATCGGACAAGATGCCTGTCAGGACTACATGGGGCATTTGAAATGTGAATGAGGTTCGCAAGTATAGATGGGAGAGAACACTCATCTGCATGCTGATCATCCATGAATTGTACTGACCCAGGTGGGAAAAGAGAAGATGCAGCAAAAGAACACATACCCAGGCCTGTGGGAGAGGAGACGATAAAGATTTCTGGGACAATAGAGATGATTGAGCGATGGAGGTAAAAGTGCGGGAAGATGCCCAAGTATGGATGCTCTCTGTGGCTCTGGAGTCTGGTATGCCACGGGCTGCTTCTCTTCAAAGATTCTGGATGGTGGAGAAATAGAAATAGCACTGTTGCTTGGAGAAATATAGATAGCTTTAAGGTGTCACTTGCGTTGAGAGTGTGGGAAGGTGGGAAAGGGGAAAGGAAAAGAAACAGGTTAGCCCAGGCCCTTGGGCTGTGGTAGGGCGATGTGGACTTCACCCAGGGCGCTGGCAGGCAGAAGACGAAAGGGTGATCCTCATGTGTGTGCTGTGCGCCGTTTATCAGGCACAGTTCATCTTGTTTCTTTTCTTTCATCAACCCAGACAGGCAAACAAATGCCACCAGCAAACCTTGTGAAGAGAGAAATGGCAGAGCTTGACATGTAATTGGAAAGATACAAATTGGAGATGAGACCTATAGCAGGGGGAAGCGACATCAGTGTTCATCTCTCTGCAACCTACCCAAATCCCTTAGCACGCATTCGCAGAGCACCTACTTCATGGCGCACACTACGCTCAGCCTCGAGCCCACAGCTGCAAGCCCATCAGACAAAGCCCCAGCCCTGGAGTTCACATCATGAAAGCAAACAGGCAATAAGGGGAGAAGAAATTGACCTAGGGAGAAAGCAGTGATTTGGGCTCTAGAGAGAATGACCCCGGGGTCAGGTTTTCAAATGAAAATACCTCATGTTTACAAGTCATTTGAACTTCTAGAGGAAGGGCTGAGCAAGCAGTGGGTCTGGCGTCACTTGCTAGGAGGTGGACTTGAAACTTCTAATCACCGTCCTGTTGCAGCTAGCTACCTGACACACAAGGGAACCAAACATTCAATCAACATTGCGTACAGTATGAACGTGGCAAACTTTGGTGCTTGAATATATTTGTCTCTGTGTGTGTATTTCTTGTGTACAATTATATATAAGTATGGGAACACACACACACACATGCACACATGCACATGTGCACACGCATGCATGCGCGCGCACACACACACACACACACACACACACCCCTATACAAAGTATTTACTGACCATACAATTCAGTCAGTTCAGTGGTCATCAGCCATGGTAGAATTACACCCCTGCTTACAAAGAAGAACTTGCTGCCTGAACTTCTCTTGGCAACCCCAGCTCTGTGGCCACTTAATGCTGTTGTTTTTTCTAAGGGTGCTCTCAACCACTGTTGGGCTTTGGCCTGATTTAACTCCTCACCTTGGATTTGTACAGGTTTCGACATTGTACTTTTAAAAGAATCCATGGGTCAATGTCCAGCTAGTGATGGTGGGGAGCTAGCAAGGGAGGTGTTGACAAGATTCCCCCTGCTCTCTGTCTTTGCATGTGAATTTATTTCCTGGGGATTACTTAGTTCCTTGTGATAGTCTGTGAATGGAAAGTGACCAATGGAAACAATGTGTTTGCCTTTGTGTAGAGAAGGTACTATTTTGGCTAACTCTACGTCATCTTCCAGATGTGCTTGTTTGACTGATGTAGCCCATCAGTCCAGCCACACAATCAGGCTGTTTAAACAGCTGGTCAAATGATCAAAATGGTTAGACGTAGATACAGCTCAAAGAAACGCCTCCTAAATAGAGTCCCAGACTCCTCCATGACAGATTTTAAATAGTCCCAGATTCCTCCTAGCCATAAATTATTTCAGGGGATTATTTCCCAGCCTCTTCTGCATTACATACCTCTAAAGAAACTGGATCTTATGATGCTTGGCTTTGTCTTCTCTATCTTCTCTTTTTCTCTTTTCTGCTCCTTCTGCTTTTGGATCCTTGTTTAAGCCCTTCTTTGTGGCCTCAGATCTCTGCCCTATGTTTGTTGTTTCAAAATCCTTTTTCCATATTTGACTTGGTTGCCATTAGCCATTACATGCTGCTACAGTTTAGCATGATGTGTCCTGAATGTCTCTGGTAATTGGCAGCCTGGGAAGTTTCACAAAAAGACGGAAAGACTTGATGCACCCCAATTGTGCTAACCGCTGCACACCCAAATCTGATTTAGTCAATGAAGGTTATATGGCTAATTGTATGGAAAGGGGGCCTTTGGAAATTATGCTTCCCTAGCCTCGGTGGGACTCAAAATATTCTTGGGAGGAGTGTGGAGGAGGAGGAAAAGGTAGGGATAGTGAGCTTCAGCTTATGAATCAGACACTGGGGCGATTAGTTCTCACTCCCTCCTTCACTCATAGCAATCTCGTCAAGCTCTGGGGCCATCCCATACCAACCTTGCCCTTTGGACTTCTAGGCAGGACACACAAAAATAGACAGTGTATCAGCAGGAGGTGGCCTCAGAGCAGAAAGGCCTTGGTGATTAGCTCGCAGGGTCTTTGAGCTTCAGTCCATCATTTGTATAACTGGCATATTAATATATAGCTCTTAGCATTACTGATTATTACATATGGTGATAGATGTACAGATTGTTCTTAACTAGTAGTTGTATCACTAATGGATATGTATGTGTGTATATATATATATGAATAGTCCATGTTATTTTCTTCACATAGAAAGTGGTGCTTCATAACAGCACCCAATTCACAGAGTAATTATATAGCATAGTCCTGAAAATATGTATAAAATTCTTAGCATGGTGTTTAGCTGACTATACAGCTCAAGAAGTGGAAGCCACCATTGGCAGAGGAAATCATCGCGGCATTTGCCACCCCCACGTGGACTCGTTCATTTTGGCGGTGGTGGCATTTCCTTGTGCTGACTCCCTGGCCACGGCCAAGCCCTCTTGTATCTGTGGAGCTTTCCATCTGGCATAGCTGTGGACCCCAGGGGTGGCACCCTGCTGCCTATTCAGTGCCTTCTGCAGGGCAGGCACAAGACAAAAACACAAATAAATGAATACATAAACACCTACCCACTTGCTGCTGGCCCCTGTCATCTGATCCATGTATCTTTTTTTCATACTCCCTTGTTTCTAGCCTACCAAACCTGCCCTTTCCAGGCACCAGGAAACTCAGACATTTGCTCCTGCTTGGGAACAGTTGTGTGTCCATATCTCAGACCATAGTGTCTTCATCCTCAACTGACCTGGTGTGCAACGCAGAGCTCATTGTTATGGGAGAATTGGCCATCACAACTGGCCCTCACTGAGGGGAGTTATGAAATCATTTGCAGTTTACACCAACATATTGTACCAGTTTTTCTGTGAACAAGTCCAATTTCCTTCTTCTTCCATTGGCTGGTCACTGAGAAATGCCCCTATCATGGGACAAGTAGTATAGATTTGGAGAGCTGTTGGTGCAACCAATGTAGTAGGTGTGAGGACCTGGGTCTCCAGTTCATGTGACTGTGGATCTCCACAGGCCTGACCCTGGGTGTCTCAACATTCCCACTGCAAGGTGATTTGCTGATCTGCCTCTTCAGCCTTATAAGACAACACATCTAATGCCCAGCTGATGAAAGTCACCTTCAGCTACATAGTCAAAGCCCGAAGACCAAATCCTAGTTACTACTAGAGTTCAGTTTTACCCCGGGCTGCTTGTCAAAGAATGTTCCACTTATCTCACCTATCAGGACATGGATTTTATCCAGGTCCACTATTCTTTGGTTATCATTTAGTCCTCCTTGCTCATCAGGTTAATTATAATCCTCCTACGTACAATGCTTAAGTACCATTATTTGGCCTCCATGGTTCAAGCACCCCATTATGTTCCCTGTAGCTGGGAATCCCTCTTCCATGATGGCATTTCTTTTTCATTTACCCTGACCTACAGAGAATGGCCACCAATGAGTTAATGAAGAGAGCACCCTCTGGGCCCTCCCAGGTACTGGGTCTTAAGGTCTCAGACAATAAATCTATGTGTCACTCCCAGTGCCATCTCTTAACCCTCTCCTGAATGCAATGCCAGAGCAGCTTTACCTTTCTATCCTGTGGCCATCACGATGCCCAAGCACTAAGACTGGCCTTAGGGGTCCTTACCAAATCCTGAGCACTGAGTCATAGCAGATTCTTCTTAGCCCATTCAGTCTGCAATCTACCTGTCCTCTTTTCCTTCAGTCCTGTTTCGGCACCTTTGAGAAGTCTAGACCCGTTCTCATCGAGGTCCATGTTCTTCTACCGACTTCCATTTCCCACAGTTCTTTCTGCTCATATACAATGACATCTTGAGCAGACACATTATTTCTCCACTTGAGTCCTCTGAGCGTTAACCCTGTTATCAGGCTATGGGTGAAAGAAGGGTGGACAGAGTGAATAGAAGATCAGAAGTCTGACCTTACAGGAACCTCCCCTCCCTTCTAGGGGGAGGCCAGGCGAGGGGAAGCTACTGTCTTCCAACAGAGGGCTTAAATATGCTTCTGTCAGCTCTAGGTGACCGGGAAAATGTGAATATCTAAGATTCTCAGGACCATCTATCCAGTTATTATATTTGCATTATAGCTTTCAAGCTCCCATTCTTTTTCTTTCAGATTCCTAACTTGAGCATAAGAGCTGTAATAAGCTTGTGAATCTAGTCTTCTGGCCTCTGAATTATTCCAAAGATCTGACTCTCAGCTTGTCTGCTGTGTTAGAATGCAAGACCTCCTCTAGTGTAGTCATTGAGACTCCCTGGTTTCCAGGCTCCTTCGGGTTGGTAGTTACCTAACCTGAGTATCAGTTTTGGAAGGTTTCTAAAACAGTTCACAAAGTCCACCCAATGGCACAATATTATATCAATCAACTCCATAATATCCGTTACCTATTCTCAAGGCCTGGCAAATTTCCTGATTTCATGGGCTGCTTCAGCTTACATGCTATCTTAGTCTCCGACGTATGAGGATTTTAATGACTGTGGTGCTCACCTATCAGTACTATCACCTTGCTTGGTAGCAACTTCCATATGCATAACGGCCGGCTCAGCCTGCCCTGGGGGTGGGGCTGGCACAGCATGTGGTGCCGGGGATCGAAATGCGGTCCCTGCAACTGCCTAAGTTTTTCTGAGCTAGCTCTTTAGACCACTGAACTATCTCCCCAGCCCATGGCAACTTCCTTGGCCAGTCTTACCCCACCAAACTGAGCAGAGGATTGCGACCTTCTCCAGCTGAAAAGCTTTTTCATGTCAAAAGAAATTACCAACAGAGTGAAAAGAAAACCCACAAATTTTGAAAATATTTTAACTAATAAATATTCACACTTGGGAGACTGAGGCAGGAGGATTGGTGTGAGTTTGAGACCAGCCTGGGCTACAAAAGTGAGCTCAAAGCCAGCCTGAACTGCATAGTGAGACCCTGTCTCAAAAAGACAAAAAATAAGTAAATAAAACTAAATATTCAGACAAAGGTCTTCTATCTAGAATTTATAAAGAAATGAAAACCATTAGGGTCCCAAAATGCAAAGATCCAATCCAGAAATGGACATCTGAGATGAACACATACTTCTTAGAGAAAGAAATTCAACAAACCTACAAATACATAAAGAAATGCTCCACCTCACTAGCCTTTCATGAAATGCAAATTAAAACAACACTCAGATACCATCTCACCCCAGAAAGAAAGGCTATCATAAAGAAATCAACCAACAACAAATGTTGGTGAGACTGTGGGGAAAGAGGAATCCACTGCTGGTGGGAATGCAGACTAGTACAACCATTATAGAAAGCAGTGTAGAGATTCCTTAAAAAGCTAGAGCTGGAAATCCCATTCAATCCAGCTATCCTCCTACTGGGAATTTTTCCAGAAAAACTGAAAACATCATATCCTATGTTTATAGCAGCACAATTTGTGATAGCTAAATCCTGGAAACAATCAAAATGCCCATCACTTGAAGAATGGTTGAAAAAAGATAAGGTATTTTCATAAAATGGAATATTACTCAGCTATAAGGAATGATAAACTAGAAGACATCATATATAAATGGATGTATCTTGAACGTATACTGCTAAGTGAAATAAACCAAACCTACATATGCAAATATCATATAGTTTCCCTAGTGTAAGGACTCAAAAGAATGAATGAATGAATGAATGAATGAATAAAAAATATAAATAAATAAATACATTTTGGATGGTACCAGGAATCAATCTCAGGACCTTACGTTTTCTAAATTCTCAATCCCTATAATTTTTTTTTTTTTTTTTTTAGAAGAGTGACTTAAAGACAAAATGCATTTGGAAGAGTTTTAAAAAAAATAATTGTTTATCGAAAGTGTTAATGTTCAATTGTTTGATCAGTCTTACACACCTATGTCTGTTGATCTATACTGATTTGATGATGAAAATATGTAATGCAACCAGTGTTAAATTTTTCTTGTCTTGAAATTCTGTACTATAAGTACTCTACTTGTTACTGTTTTTTCTTTCTATTCTTGTTTCTGCCATCTTTACTCTTTAAAATAAAAAAAAGTGAGCAGAGGAGTTATGTTGGGGGGGTATCTCAGGATAGGAGGGAGGGGACTTTGGGGAGGAGACGTGGCTAGAGGGGAAGCCAGTACTGAAGGCTAAAGCTTTCGGTGTCAGCCATTGCTATGCCCACTAGTGTTTCATGCCACTTGGAGGTTCTAACTTCGGTCTCAGGACTGCTTACTTGGGTTAGAGAAGGCATAAGCCAGCTGGCCAACTTCTAGATCCTGCTCCTGAAGGTTGGTTAGGTTTCTCCAGGTGCTTCACTTGCCCTCATAAAAGCCCACAGCTGGAGGATTAGATCTACACCCCAAGGCGCTAAAGCACAGTCTGGTTGCACCTGGGCAGGACCGCCTGTCTCTCTCATGTTTGGAAGAAGCAATAGAGAGGAAGTGAAGGGGTGTATATGAGTTGTCTTACACAGATCCCACTGAGGGCTTCTGTACGCCTTAGGGCAACAGTTCGTAAAATCCACCCAGCTTCATCATAGAGGTGAAGGAAAGGATGAAGCCTTCCTGATTTCTCTCCCTGGCAAAGAACTCTGAGCTGTCACCACTGGTGGTCATTCAGGCTGGATACTGCTCAACTTTGTGAGCCACTGTCCCTGTCACCAAGATGCAGACTGATCCTCTGGGCTTCTCTAATGTACTACCTGCACACCAGGACATCAGGATGTGGGAAGGGAGAGTGAAGGGCAAGCAATGAATCCCTGGCTAGAGCATTCATTTAATGCAAATATATTGAGCACTCACCATCTAGATGCTGAAGGCGCAATGCAATAACACAGCGAAGGTCTGCACAGTCATGGAGCTTACACCCTAGCAGGAGGAAAGACTGAAGAAACACAGAACGTGGCAGAGTGCTAAGTGGTATGGGAGAAATTAAGCTAAGATGATATACCAGGAAGCGGGAAAGAGAAGGGGAGCCAGCCATGCCAGGCTCCTAGAAACAGACTCCAGGCAGAGGAAGTGGCTTGTGCAAAGGTCTCCCATGGACCACTAGCAGATTATCAAAGTCCCCACACCAATGGCGCAGGCAGATGGGTTAGTGCTGCTGGTGGTAGTAGTGTGGAGGGGGCTGAGGAAGAAAAAAAAAACACAGTAAGAATTGCAGTGTGGTTGTGCCATTTCCAAAGCCATAGAGCTCTGGTTTTCACTGAGTATGTAGAAGTTCTTAAGATGGGGAAGAGGGGCGGGCGAGATAGCTCAGTGGACTAAAGCGCCTGCTTAGGCAAGCATGGAGGCTGCAGTTCGATCCCTGGCATCACATGCCACACTGGCCAGCACATGCCATGCCAGCCATGCTCCCAGGGTAGGCTGAGCCAGCCAGAGGGTGCATGCCTATAATCTCAGCACTGGGGAGGCTGAAAGCAGGAGGATCACCATGAGTTTGATTTGCATAATGAGACCGTGTAACAACCAAAAATATTTAAAAAAACAAAATAATTAAAATGAAAAAGATGGAGAAGATACAGAACCAATAAAGCCCCAATAGGAAAATATTCTCTTCTAGTAACCATTATTAAACTCAATTTATTCCCATAAGGAACAAAGCCAGAGTGAAAAGAAATATATCTGAGAAGGAAAGATCTTAAAAATATCTATTTCATTCTTATCAGCTTTGTGCATTCATGTTTCTCCATGAAGCCCCATCTGGGATGGATTTTATCCACTGCCACTGGATATTTATCCACCAAAGAATACAAAGTGTGCTTCAGTGTTAATATCTGAGCTTTTGTAGGTTTGGCACAAGGATATCTTCCTCACAAGATCCATTCAAATGACATCACAGACCCTCAGCACAGTTCTAATTTTGCTGGAGTTGTCAAAGACACATCCTTCTTTTGACAAAGGAGGGGAAACAGTCTGCTTCTATTTTTACCATTTAAGGCCTGTATCTCACTAAGCCATGAGTTTCATTTCCATCTGGACAATAATATACCACAGTATCTGGGTATATTTCCAGTGTGTACTATTCTTTTCAGAGGGTGTTTGCCTGTTTTCGATGATGACTTGTTAGATGATGGAGAATAAATTGAGTATGATTCAGGGTTGTCCAAAGTTCAGCTTGCGCTGTTTCCCTTAACTGGTTCCATGTGATAAAATAAAAGTTTTGTTTTCATGCTCTGCTCTGCCTAACGCACATGTGTGTAATGACAGTCCCAAGGAGCTGTGTGGCTGTGCTGGGAGTGTAATGCCCTTCACCTGCAGAGAAGACCCCATGTCAGTGGTAGCAGATCATGTTCCTCAGAGCCTATCTCCACTTTCTTTTTCTTCTTTTTTGAAAAGAAAAGAAGGAAGGAAAGAAGGAAGGAAGGAAGAGAGGGAGGGAGGAAGGAAAGAGAGAGAAAGAAAGAAAGAAAGAAAGAAAGAAAGACGAAGCAAAGAGAAACGAAGTGAAGAGAAGCAAAGAGAAGAGAGAAGAAAAACAGGAAGTAGCCTCAGTAACAAACCTAACTCTTTTTTTATTATTATTTAACATAAAAAAGATATTTCCTCCAAGGCACAATAGTTATACTTGAACCTTCCTATTCCTATGTGGTCCACATGACTGTTTTCAGAAAGAAAGCTGAGGTCCTGCAAAAATAATTCTATATACAAAAGATAGAACATTCTCTTCTGGAGGGTTAACAACTTAAGTTTGCAGACAAAAAAAAGAGAGAGAGAAAGAAGGGCCACAAGGATCGCCAATATTCTGGCCCTACCCCTTCAAGATCAGTATGGACTCAGGACATAAGAGAACCTGTACTATACATCCTACAACTCACTGGTGTCCCAAATTTTCCATACAAAGAGATTATGGGGCTGCAGAGGAAAGTGGGCAATGATGTATAGTGTGTCTAAGGAGAGTCACCTAGAGAGAAAACATTCTCTCAGGCTTTCGCAGTGTTATGGTTTATGTCTAGTTGTCCCCCCAAAGTCTCATGGAGTCATTGGGCGGGGACTTCTAGAGTTTGAGACTTGATCCATGATCCCTGGGATTATGGGTTTTAGTACTGATGGGATTATGGGTGGAAGTACTTCTGGGATTATGGGTGGAAGTACTTCTGGGATTATGGGTGTAGCCTAGGGCAGGGAGCTAAGGCGGAGAGCCTGAATGTAATATAAGGAGAGACAGAGAGACAGACTGGAGCTCTAGCTGTTGCTGCTGCTCTGCTGCCCTGTTGGTTGGTTACCTCTGCCGCCATTTTGTTGCTGTTCCGCCGCCATGAACTGGATACTCTCTGCTCTGTTCCACTCAGCCTTGGGCCAGCCAAATATGGACTGAAACCTCCATGAACTGTGAGCTAAATAAACCTTTCCTTCCTTCATTTTGAGTGTTGGGTATTTGTCCCAGCAATGAGCAAAAAAGTAACTAAGACAGAACTTGGTACCAGAGAAGTGGGGTTGTTGCTGTGACTATACCTGACAATGTGGATTATAAGCTTTTGGAAATGGTTTACGGGAAGAGATAGGAAAGGTTCAGAGATGTCAGCTAAAAACAAAGCAGTAGAACGGCTTCGGCTGTTCAGCTTGGGCGATTTTGGTCAGAGCTTAGACCAGAAGACTGACAGAAGGCCTGCTTGTAAAGGCCAGGCTGAGGAGGTTTCTGCTAGAAAAAAGGACAGCATTGGTCATTGGACTCCAGATGATTTGTGCTATGGATTGGCTGAAAGTCTTTTGGAATTTTGCTCCTGCCCAGTGACTTTGCCTAAGACTGAGATTAAGCATGGCGGACTGATTAATCTTTCAAGAGACATTTCAAAGCAGCAAACTATTGGGGCAGCGGCGTGGTTGTTATTGGTTGCTTTTAGCCAGATTTATGTTGAAAATCAAGAGAAAAGAGCCAAGCAGGATGATTTAAAATGTGAGTTTGGCCAGAAAGGAAACACCAGGAGAGCTGTGGACTGCAAAGATGGAGCTGAGAGGATCTCCATTGCTGGGAAGGAACCAGCGAGTGGAAAAGATGGCCTGAGGGCATCACAAGAGGTGGCAGCTGTTTGCGCTTTGCAGCCCCAGAATTGCAAAGGAAAGAGGCTTTGCCTTGAGAAGAAGGCCACAGAGACCCAAGTACCAGAATGGCGGCAGCGGCCAAACCAGGTTCCAAAATGGCGCCCGCGCAGAGAATTTGTACCTAGGAATCAAGGTCAGAGTGTTCATCAATCCAGGCACTCCACCCCTACAAGCAAGAGAGAAGGTAGCCTGGCTACTGCTCCAGCTGGCAGCAGACCCTGGCATCATCCACATGGCATTGGTTTTAGGTGCATTCAGAATGCAAGAGCTGTTAGTTTAAGAAGGCTTCCACCTCGATTTCAGAAGAAGGCCTGGGAGGCCAGGCAGTGTGTTCCTGAGAGGGCAGTGTGTGAAGCAGAGAGTGAGAAGCCAATTCAGTGGAAACCCCAGAAGTTTGGAAAAGCCAGGAACATAGATTGTGCTAAGAGGGTACAAAGCTGGCCTAAGAGAGAAGCCATGGGAATTATCACCAAGAGTGCTGTAGGAGCAGAGTTGCATGATGCTCACAACTCAGTGCAGACTGCTTTGGATTCTCCAGTTGGAACTATGGGATTTAATGTTTACCCTGCTGGATTTTGGACATGTGTTGGTCCCAATGTTTTGTATTACCCTGTTGTTTGCAACTTTTAGAATTGTAATGTTTATCTCATGCCTTTGAATGTTGAATATGTTTGACTCTTCTATTGTACAGGGGCTCACAGATGAAAATTTGCCTTGGATCTTCGAGGAAACATGGGACTTGGACTTTTCAGCAATGCTGAAACTATTGGGACTTTGGCAACTCTTCCAGATGGACTAAAATGTCTTTTGTAAAAAGGGATATGTATGAGACTTTGGGAGTCCAGGGGCGGAATGTTATGGTTTATGTCTAGTTGTCCCCCCAAAGCCTCATGGAGTCATTGGGCAGGGACATCTAGAGTTTGAGACTTGATCCGTGATCCCTGGGATTATGGGTTTTAGTACTGATGGGATTATGGGTGGAAGTACTTCTGGGATTATGGGTGTAGCCTAGGGCGGGAGCTAAGGCGGAGAGCCTGAATGTAATATAAGGAGAGACAGAGAGACAGACTGGAGCTCTAGCTGTTGCTGCTGCTCTGCTGCCAGTTTGTTGCTGTTCCGCCGCCATGAACTGGATGCTCTCTGCTCTGTTCCACTCAGCCTTGGGCCAGCCAAATATGGACTGAAACCTCCACAAACTGTGAGCTAAATAAACCTTTCCTTCCTTCATTTTGAGTGTTGGGTATTTGTCCCAGCAACAAGCAAAAAGTAACTAAGACACAAAGAGAGCAAATTGGTCAAGCAATGGCTGTGACTCATCCAGATGGCTGACACTGACAAGAGATCTTCAAGCTGCTATACATGATTTCAGGATAAATCCTGAGGGGATCTGACTGATCTTGACAGATACAAAAGCCACATTTTTGTTACATAGATCTTGCTTTAACTTGGTCTTAACCATCCAGCAAAAAAGTGTAACCACAAGGTATAAAAAGTAAGACCATATTAATATGCTGAGCTGTAAAGGGCTCAGGTCAATAGCTTCCGACATTTCCAGTTCTGCTAACCCACTACTATTATAGACTATTGAAATACACACACACACACACACACACACACACACACATATATATATATATATGTATATATATATATGTGTGTGTGTGTATATATATATATATATATATATATATATATATATATATATATATACTTTCTCTTAGTTCAATGAGAAGAAAGATTTGTGCTAATGGTGTTTAGAGGGCTGCCAAGATGGCTCAGTGATCTAAAGCACCTTCTTAGACAAGCTTAGGCAACCACAGGGACCACAGTTCAATCCCTGGCACCACATGCTACACTAGCCCCACCCCCAGAACAGGCTGAGGGGGCCATAATAAAAAAAATAGCATTTAGAAAACATCATGTCTGTATCTTGTACTCTGAACAACTACTATGATGACAATAATATGCATTGTATTTATTATTGCAACTGTGCTATTAACCTGTTTTGAAACTGTCTCATTGTTATTTTTCTCATTAAAATTAATAAAATTAAAATATTTTCAAAAGACAGAATACCCTCTTTGTGATTCTTGATGAGCTATTGTAAGGGTGCTGGGTGGATTATCATGGGTTTGTTTTGATAATAGGATCAATGAGCATTTGAGGGAAGTCCCTTTACATCAATACAAAATTATCAGCCATAAGTATTTTCCAAAGGACTATTTATATTATCCTTGCCTCTGGTCTAGGGCCAAACATTTGTTACACATCTATTATGTGCAGATACTAGTCAAATTCAACCTTACGAAAGTTTGTAAACTCATTGGAATTATCTCATGTTATTGATAGGGTGACTGCCGATCAGAAAGGTTACCCATTTCTCTGTAATTACACAAGTACCAAGTAGCAAAGCTGCATTTCACAAATTCCCCAAGATAGAATCCAATACCCTGCCTGCGTCTATGCTGGAGTGGAGACAGATGACTTTGTTTTAGCATTTCTTCCAGAACTCACTATTGGATGAGAGTTGTTTTGTTTTGAACTGAGAGGAATCTGGCTTATAAACTTAGTAAACACAATCCCGCAATGTCTTCTAGATGCACTCCAGTCCAAGTTACCTTGTTTTACTATTGAATTACCCTCCATCTTTTCTGATTCAGTTTTACTCTTCTCTTCCCAAATAACGAGATTGTGGCCATCCAAAGAGGGGGGGAAAAAGCTGTAGGCAGACAAAACAAAAAGACTTGCTAAAATCAGAATAGGTGTTGAACACATCCCAGGAGTGTCAGTATAAAACCAGAGAACCTAGAGACAAAGAGGATTCTTGGAAGAAAACAACATTCACTTGCAAGTCTGTGGAAGGAGCCAGAGGAGAAGGGTCATGTTGGAGCCCTTGAGGTAATGCCGTCTATTACACGCTGCACAGTTCAGAATGGATTTCTAGACACAAAATGCACATTATCGCCTTGGTTCAGCCAGGAAGAGGGCTCTCTCCAGCCGTATGCATATTAAAGTGTGTAATCTCGCTGTTACTATGGGGAAATAATTTACAGGATCATACAACCTGCTGTCTCCTGTCATCTGCTGAGACCTTGTGGTTGCTGTGGCTGCACATGGGGACTTAGATACCGAGTTAATGTCACCTACTGTGTAAAATTGCACCTAAGCAGAAGGAGAGGACTGATTGGTCTCGGTCAGGGCTACATGCCGAGAAGGCTTAACTAAGAGAAAAGCCATCTGAACCCCTGTGGCTCTTGGCAAGGGGGTGTCTGAGCCAGACCTGCTATGGAGACCCACTTTGGTCTCACAGTGGAAGATCATTATGGCTAAAAGGCATAGACATTCTTGTAGCAGGCCATGCTAAACTTCAGTGCATTTGCTTGGGACTGTGGGCTAACCTAAGAATGTGAGTATACAACTGGGAAAAGAAATCTGACACCAAGGCTGTTTTTCCCACAATATGCTCTTTATTTAGGGGAAGACAGAGTTGGGAGGTAGAGAGAGGTGAGGTGGGGAAAATGGAGACAAGCCTAATTATTTGATTTCTTAGGAATCCCAAAGTGCCAGATCTAAGTCACTCAGCATCTTGGGGGTTTGGGGAACAGTAGAAGCTCATAAAAAGATCTAGAAATTTGCTGTGAAAAATCTTGGTGTATCAGATCAAGTCAGATCTGGGCCTGAGGAGACCCTGTGAGATCTGGTCTACAAGAAAAGTGTGGAAGGGAGGGGGGGGCCCGGCAGGATGGCTCAGTGGTCTAAAGCGCCTGCTTAGGAATGCTTAGGCAGCAGCAGGGACCAAGGTTCAATCCCCAGCACCACATGCTGTGCCAGCCCTGCCCCCAAGGCAGGCTAAGCTGGCCATCATATAAATAAATAAATAAATAAATAAATAAATAAATAAATAAAACCAAAGAAAAGTGCTATAAGCTAAAAGCAAATCTTTTTTTGAGTCTCAATTTTCTGAATCTATCAACTTACTATACAAAATGGTGGCATTTGGACTAGGTGAAGTCCAGACCTTCCCAACTCCATGCCTGCTGCAGTGGGGACACCTGAGTCTGTGCCAGTAGTGTCTCCCACACTGTCCAGCAGGGCACCTTGTACAAAGTAGTAACTCCAAGTATTGAATGGCTGTTAGGAGGATATCCTTCTGGGGCAGAGTACTGCCCCTTGTCCATCAACCGGGAAAGGTCTACTCCAACACATGCACCTGTTTGAGTGGGGCCCTACTCCTGGTTTCTGTCCTGCAGTTCCTCAGTTTTCCATAATACTGACAGGGAACAGTGGCCGTCTGTTTCAAGATGGGCAGGAGAAGTGTCTGCTGCTGAGACTAAAGTGAGAGACAAAAATCTGAGATTCTGAGATGACCAGGCTGAGAGCCAGAAATCCTGGCACAAGCTGTGGAGTAGTTAAGTATTGGTCACAGAGTTGCTTTGTCCTCCTCCTGACCCACATGGTTCCAGATTATGGATCTATGGGATGGGCTCAGTCCTTGCACAAGAGTAGTTAGTGGACGGCTTTCCTTGGAATAAAAAGATAGAGCACCCTTTGGCTTTGCAATCAAGCCAAACAGGGTAGTTCTCTGCGGATGAGGGTGAGGAGAAGAAGGCAGTGAGAGAGAGGGAAGGGGAGAGAGAGAAAGAGAGAGAGAGAGAGAGAGAGAGAGAGAGAGAGAGAGAGAGAGAGAGAAACAAGAGCAATGGTCAGCTCCATCCGGGCTCCCGGCCTCCGCCCGCGGGTGATGTCAGCTGCCTCCGAGAAGCCAGATGTGTTTTTCATGTGTTTATCTCCCCTATCAGGTGGTGCACTGCTGTCATTCTGCATTTAGACAGCAGAACAGGGAGGATATACATATATATTTATATTTATTGTATTTCTTCAAGACATTCATCTGAAAAGGCTTGGGTTGATTAATATTTTCCGCTGTCCGGTAACCATGGCAATAGGGTCAGCAGATATAATACTTAATTTAATCTTCCAGCTGCCTCAGTGTGGTACACCGGTATCCCGAATAATAGAAAGGCTTCTGCCCCCTCCTCCCCGTCTGTCTTGCACATTCTCCCTCTCTATTTTTTTCTTCTCTCTCCCCCTCTCTTTCCCCTCATATATTATCTTTGCCAGTGGCTCCCTCACATGACCCAAAAGGAATACACTGGGTTTTTTTTCCTCGTTTCATTTTGTATATGCACTTAAAATAAATTCCTGTGTGATTCCGCTTCCCACCCGAGCCTGTCCCCACTCCAGCCACCCAACCGTGCTCTGCCCCCTCCATCTCCACTCCCCACCGCTCCCCCCACCCAACACTCCAGCAGCCAATCTCCACGGAATGACAGGAAACGTGGGAAGATCCTGATAGCTTTCATAGCTGCACTGTAAGGTTTATGAAACACACTCTGCGGTCAAATGAACCCATGCCGTCTCTCCTCCCCGCCGCAGACCCAGGCGATTGGCTAAGAGCGCCTTGCTGGTCCGATTTGCTCTCCAGGTGGGTTAAGTGCATTGCTTTGTCTTCATTTGGCCCAGTTCCCTTGTGCATATCTCTTTATTTTCTTTCTCTTTCCTTCCTCCTCCTTCCCTTTGATAATTATCTTCTTTAAAAAAAAAAAAAAAAAAAAAAAAAAAAAAAAAAGCTACCATGTTTTGCACACACTCAGCTTTTGGTTGGTTCTATGGAAATGGAGAGACTGTTTTTGAAACATAACTAGAATCTGATGCAGGCACAAATCAAAAGAAAAGCAGTTTGGAGAAGAACCGGGGGATTGAGGTTTGCGTTGATATTTTTGTTTCTCCCACGTTCAAGCAAGCTGGTGTGAGTTCTTCGATTCGAGTTCGCTTGTTTCTTTTTGTGCTCTTCCTCTTCAGCCTGCCATGGTTTATTCTATAGCTATTAAGAGAAAACATTAGGATTAAAATAAGACTTTCTCCCCAAAGCTGAGATTGGAGTGAGATGAATAGTTAGAAGAGAGAAGGGGGAAACAAGAGAGATGTGGTTAAAATACGGGTAGAAGAAAACTAGCAATTTTTCCATTTCTGTTTATTTATTCACCAGCTTCTCATTAACCTGTGATTGATTCAAACGATGAGCACAATTTCCTGTTATACACCCTATTTATACTATGTTACTTTAAAATAGTAAATACTTTCCAGGGTGGAAGGGAATTTTCTTTTAAATGAGGTAATGAGCAACTATCACCTTCATTTCTTCCTCAAAAAAGTGTAAACTCCAGTCTTTCCCTTTGACATTTCTCACTTTCCTTTTGAAGAAAGAGGCCAAAGCCATTGTAAGAACATGCCCATTGTGTGTCCATTGGCTTTAAGAGAAAACTAGTCCAACTTAGTTTATTACGTTTTTCCAAAGTGAAGGAACGTCCTCCATCTTTCTTGGGCCCTGAGTTCTGTTTATTCAGTATCTCTGCTCTTTTAGGGCAATTCTCTGTTTCTTTTTCCCCATCCCCCCATCCAGGAAATGGTATATCCGGTGAAATCATAAAATGGTCTGTAACTGACAAGTTAGTAATTGAAACTTGTGGGAGCCAGGTTAGGGACCCAGGGATAAGGACGCGTGGCTGTTAGTCTCAGGCAGCAGGTGCCAGTGTGAAATCACCACCACCAAGAGCTGATATGTGCGGTCCACTGGCTTTGCAGACGGGTTTCCTGTTAAACCATGTGGAAAACATAGGGCAGGCTGTGTGTATGCATGAACAGTTACAACTTAAAGCAGAGATAAGCCCGTAGTTGTCAACGTGTCCAAGACAGCAGACATCCTCAGACAAAGGTACATGCCAATCTACCCTGGGCTCTGATGCTATTCACCTGAGCGAAGATGGCACGCAGACCCCACAATGGGACAAACACAAAGAGCCAAGTATGACCGTATAAGCTCTAGCTCATCACCATGGCCACAGAGGCAATCGTGGATGTCCTCTGGCCACAGGCCTCTGAGTCCTGCAGGCTGAATCCCATTTTAGTGATGTATCCTCTAGTTCTGACCAGAGCATCCTTTGAGATGGTCCCAGAAAGGGACCAACTGGTCTTCATGAACACAAGCCAGAGGGCTTGAGCATGCTATCCCAAGGCCACATGGCGTGGTACACCAGGGAGCACAACATGGGGCTCGCTATGGTGGTTAGAACTAGGATACTCGCCTATCAGGAGGGGGTTTGTGGATTTCCAGGAGCTGAGAGGATCCGTGAATGGAGTTGGCTTTAACAATACCCAGGGAAATGAGGACGTGAGAAGATTCTCCAAGCACACAGGTGGGCATCTGAGAGAACTGGGGCATCATTTGATGATGCGTAGGTGCTCTATGGGCTAGCAGACTGTCTTCATCTCATGGGAGAACCAGGCCATCTTCTCTCTCCCTTGGCCTCTGAGTTGTGCGGCACAGCAGAACCCATGTCATGAGCCTTGCCTCACTCTCGCAAGTCCACCGAGTTTCCAACATGCCGACCTATCTCCTCTGTTCTGGCTTCTACTTCTCTGCCCACGACCCATCTCTGTCCTCTCCTCCTCCGCTGAGGACCCGTGGCTGCAGCAGTGTGCTGTGACTTCTCTCTCACAGTTTCCTAGCCCAGCCTTCTTTCTGTGTGGTTCCTGAGGTCTGGATGCACCTTTACAGACCTAGCATCCACATACCCCGTGAACAACCATCTGAATGATCAGTCACCACAAGGTATAGGACAGCCTCTTGGGTCCTTCATGACCACTGCATCCTATTATAGCTCTCTTGGGGCTAGGGGCCCTTCTCAGACCCTCTGGTCAGTTACTGCAGCCGTGAGGTACAACGGAAGTATAAGCAACAGTCACGGTGGCTCTGCAGGTCTCCCAGCCAACATTTGAATCGTTCAGTGTTCCAGGGTTCCTGACTGCATGCTCCCTGGTACTTACTGGCACAAGACAGACTTTATCAAAGAAAACCAATGAAAAACAGTGTACGTGTCTAGGCTGCTTTCCTTAATGGCCTTTTAGAAGTTTCCACTTATACTCAATATGGACAGGTTTCTTGATCCCTGCTTGGCACAAACAGTGATTTTTGAAGCTGTGACTTCAACTACTTTTCAGTGGTTGAAAGAAACAAAAAAGAAATAACCCATTATGGGAGCGGGTGTGTGGTAGTCAACATTAGCAAGTGGTTCTCTCTTTTTTTTTTTATCCTTTAAAGCCTGTGGAGCAGAACACACCTCCTCTCCTCTGCTCTGCCATATTGTCCCTTGTGGGAGTATCAGTGGCTCCACTCCCTGGCCCTCTCAGATGCCAGGTATGGCTCCTGCCAGCCATGGCTTTTAGACATGGGGACAGGCCGGCCCTCCAAGTGTCTGTCTTTTCCACCCAACAGCTTTCCTTTCAAGGGTCTTCTAATTTTTCTAATTAATTTTGAGCTCTTTGAGACATTTTACATTTGGTTCACAGTTTGAGTCCTTCTCTGAGGTACTCTCCAATAAATGCCCTGGTGTCTTTGTGGGATTCTTGCAGTGTAACGGATCCTTCGAAAGAAACTCGTATTCCTGTTTAATTTAGAAGCCCACTCTGATTGTCAGTTCCAATCCAGCCTTGGCTTTCACTGCGGGTGGTAAGTCATAAATCAGCACTTGCAAGGCATGTCAGAGAGGGAAGAGGGAGGGAGCTGGTCATCCTGTTCTAGGATTAGGACGCTCCTATAGGATGTGATTCTTTTCTCTGACTGCTGGGCATCTTTTCTGTTGAGCCAGTTGCTTTCAGGTTCTTTTCTTTTTTTTTCATACTGAAAACAGCTCTCTTCCAAGGACTCAGAAAGTGTGCCCATGTGTACGTTTAAAGGATGAAAAAACTTCACCTGTTTGACTGGGTGTATATGTTTGTGACAGTTGGGCATCTTTTCCTGTTTGTGTGTTTTCTTCCTTTAATTGCTGAAAGCTCTAATAATATGTGCAGTTTCCATTCATAAAGTTTCCATCTGAGTTTTTGCAAATTTGTCCCAGTTGGCTCTACTGAAAGCTGGGCTTCTCTCCCTCGCTTTGTGCATCAGGTGCTATTTGTACCATAACATGAAGAACTTAAAGGCAGCTCAGCTGTTCTCCCAAATGTGTGGTTGGAAAGATCCGCTCTTCCACAGTGTGAAAAACACAGATGTCCTCCTGCACTTCAGAGAATGCCTGTCAGTCAGTTGCCACCTGTTCAGAAAGGGAACCGCCAAATGCAAAGTGGCAGCTTGTCACCAACTTCCCAACCCCAAACGCACTAATTAACTCCTGCCTCCTCATGCAGGCTCATTTGCACCCTGCACAGAGATGCCTCCCTCTCTGGCATGGCAGCACTTAGGGGAATGTCCCCTGGGTGGGTGAGCCTGAAGCTCAGGTTGTCTTCCTTGGCTGTGACCCAACTGAGGAGGTCATGGGCATGAGGGACACAAGAGACCACGAAGATAGCTCTCTTTTTCCCTCAGGCCATCAGATTATCTTTAGCTAGACAGTTTTTGCAGCCTTGTGGCCTGGGATGCCAAATGAGGCACTCATTGCAATGAACTCGTCCTGTAGTTTTGCTCATAACTCCGATCCCAGCTCATAAACTCAGGGCTCACACAAACAGGAGGATAGAATATTGTTAGGAATGAGCATGGGTCCTGCTTCTTATTTCTTACCTCCACCCTATAATGGAACTTCCCAGCACCATCCAGATAGATCTATCCCTTACATCAGAATGGAAGCCTTCATTCCTCCATCTACTGGAAATACTGGAAACTGAGAGCTCACAGTGGAACCATGGATCTAGTTTTCCTGGGTTAAAGCTCCTTTCCCCACAAAGAGCCTGAAGTCCAGCTCTAGAGAACACTGTCCTATGAGATCATGGTTTAGTCTGTATAACAGCTGCATTTCTTACTCTACCTGATCCTGTTTCCTTCACCTCCACTCCAGGAAATGTTGCTCTTAGTCATACTCCTTAGTGATTTCACACAAGGAGAACCTGCCTCATGGTCTCCATGCCTGCCTGAGACCCATCCTCATCAATACCTGCAGCACAGGTATTGTCACAGGAGACCTGAGAGGCACAGTGTGGTGTAGCTAGCCCCCTGCTAGCCACACAATTACTCTTGGAGTGAACATATATGTCCATCTCTACTGCTCCTGCTGCCAAATTTTAAGAAAAATTTTTATACTTTGAAAAGATGCCATAAACAACATCTTCCATAGATGAAGCCCTTTTTCAACTCTTGAGGGGTCAACACTCCAGGTCTTTTAGGAACTGATTATTTCTACTGTTATATGGACGTACACAAACACAGTTAAAAGCACAGGTATGGAATGTACAGCTTACACATAGGTTTTGACATATAAAAACATTTATACATACCCATGTAACTAGAATCATATCCAGATGTCTAACTCATCCAACATCCCAGAAGGCTCCTTCATAGTTCCCAGTCATTCTCCATTCCAAAGGCCACCACTGCCCCAACCCCTATCTATGGGAAGATAATTATTCTGCACATTTTGTTTCTACCTTTCACTATGGTCTTCAAAGCTTTGGTGCATGCTTCTAGAGTAATCTCTATATGTTATACTTTTGATACAAACATTTAGGATACAGCATACAGAATGGAGAATATCACAACTGAATATTTATACAGCATGCCAAAAAGTGTAAGCGATAGTATTTTTAGTATCAAATAAGTGTGTAACCATGCAGGCATTTATAATGTGCATAAAGATGGATACAAAAACCCTACACAACCAAGATGTCAAATTATTTGTAACGTAGCTGGCTGGCTGGTTTGGAATGGGAGGAGTTATTAGGCTGAAACTTTGAACTTAAATTGGGATAAGCAATTTAATCTCTGGATGCATTCCATTTGTTGCTTTCTAAAGGAGCCATAGTTTTATAAGGCATCACTTTACAATTCTGTAATCGTTTTTCCTCTCCGCAGCACATCAACTGTCTCTGCATTTTTCTAGCCATATCCTTTGGGGTGCTGCAACCTTTGTCCCCCTCCTTCTGGAGCAGGATTCGCAGAGCATTTCCAGTAGCATTGCTTGAGGTCTACAAGTGAATAGTTCTTTCCCCAGGGGAAGGGAAAAGTTAAGGTGTTGTGTAAAAGGTTTGGTTGCAACACATTGTCAGGCGGTCTCTGAGTGGTGGAGGACTGAGGAAAGCTGGAAATGGATTAGTATCTAGATCCTGGTCGACATGCTGGTGAGATCAGCCAGAGAGTATGGGATGGCTTTCAGGTTTCCCTCTTGAATTTGTCAATTCCTATCCAGGAAAAGAGTCTGTAAATATGGGCATAGTTTCAAAGGTGCTAGAGGCAACCGAGAGCCTAGAGTTGGTCTGGAAGCCAGTATCAGCACAGCCTGGAGAAATACAGGAATAAGTGGTGGCCCAAGACCCAGAAATATGGTTACCTAGAGGGAGCAAGAGTCACCAGAGGACTTCTGCCAGATGCTGACATTGTAGAGTAGCTCCATGGAAGCCACTCGAGCAGAAAGAATGGGACAGGGGTGGGCAGAGCCACCTGAATTCTCCCTTCTCCTGCCTGTGCTCCCCATTCTCCAGTTCCTGTGACTAGCCAGCTCTTAAGAATGTCATTTGCAAGTGCAGCCACCCCTGGTCCCTGGGAGAGGGAGCAGAATGGGGGAGGGGCAAGGTGGGATCTGGGGGCAAAGAGGCCAATGACTGGCTGGTCCTCTTCCGCATCCCTCATGCACTGAGGAAAAGAAATCCGTCCTGCTTTTTAAAGATGCATTTCTAAGAGAAGGGAAAGGCTCCGCAGTTAGCTCGTCTTTGTTTTCAGAGCCTGGGGGCTCCGGGGGAGGCTGCACTGAGGGGCTCTGTTTCCAGGTCTTTGGGAGTTTATGGATGCGGTGCCTTTCTTTAGGATTTACAGGCTTCTCGGTTTCATAAATCAGCCGTGTGCGCTCCGTGTGGGAGAGTCTGCAAATTCTAAACTAATATGTCGCTCTCTTCTGTCTAGCATCATATTTATGTTAAAGTTCCATAAATCGTGCTCCACATTTCCGCAGCACGGCTGCGATGAAAAGTGATGTAACCAACAATAGGCAGCAATGGAAATTAAAATGCGAGAAAACAAAATGAAATAAAAATTCATGCGACCTGCGGTGTAAAGCTGCTGATTTCAGAGATGCACCCTGAGGAGCAGAAGGGAATCGAGTGTGTGGTCTTCACTGGGCCACTTGGGTGCAAAGACGTTCAGCCCATCTTTTCCATGTCCAATGTGCCTCTTGCCTGGGTCCCCAGAAAGGTCTCTGGGTCTGGGTGATTGTAGTACGCCTCTGATGCTTAATATCCTTTCAGTGGGAAAATTTCCAGAGGGATTGCAGGGCATAAGCAGCTTGCATTGTAGGGGCTAACCTACCACTTTCGAGGTCCAAATTTCCAACCAGCAGTTGAAGATAGAAATGTGACCCAAGGAAATCCTTTTAGATTTGAGCCAGGAATTCTGTGATTTCCTGGCTAGCTTAGCAGATCAGAGCAAGGTGGGTTCCAGCCGTTCCATTTTCGCCAAAGCATTTCCCTCGGGCGGAGGTTGAGTGTATTTTATAGGCACCAGTTTCTTCCCTTTGCATCTGGCTTCTAAAAGGCTCACCCATCTCAGAGCTAAAGAAGAGGCCTGCTAAATGGCTCATGGGGCTGGCAGAGGGCAGCACTTTAGAAGGGAACCCACCTCGAGTACAGAGCCTCCTTTCTTCTGGGATATTTGCTTCTCAGGTTTCGTTATTACATTTGAAATCTGACTGAAACATCAGGTTATGCATTAGAACCAAGGAATAAAAGGTAATATTTTAACATGCTAAAGGAATTCTGCCAGCCAGTCATAAGTATCAATCCATCACAATTATTAGAAACAATGTACTCTGCAGTAGTAAAGAGATATAGCCAATATGCAGACACATGCTAAATAAATTCTCTGGTAGACTGGCTGTTTCCTTCTCTGCCTGGGCATGTGTGAAAGCTGTTTATTCAAAAAAGAAATGGTGAGAGGTGGCACTCGACAAGCACCCCATTTTATCATTTTTTTTTTCTGGTTTTGGTCATTCCTGCAAATTTCCAGGTAGACGTTGTGTCCACTACCCCACATTCCCTCATCAAAGAAGTTTGGTCTTAAAAGCCGGGCATGGTGGCTCATGCCTGTAATCCCAGCACTCGGGAGGCTGAGGCAGGAGGATTAGTGTGAGTTCGAGACCAGCCTGGGCTACAAAAGTGAGCTCAAGGCCAGCCTCAACTGCATAGTGAGACCCTGTCTCAAAAAGACAAAAAAAAAAAAAAAAAAGAAGAAGAAGAAGTTTGGTCTTATAGATGCACAATAGCTTAAAAGACTAATGATTATGTGTAAGCATCATACAAACATTTGGCACTACTGAAATGAGGGGTAGGAGCAAGAAACAAATTGACTTCCCTCAGAAAGCAAGGCCTGCCTGAGTGTTGGAGCTCATGTGGATGCCCATTTTGCGTTCCATTCTCTTTCTTTTCTTTTTCAGGCATATCTTCATTAGCAGAGAGAATGGTGAAGGCTGCCCCTCTTTCCTGTAGCCATTTGCTTTACGGAAACCAGCTAGCAAACCGCTCTGTTCATATTGATGTAGACATTACCACAAATCGCCACTTAGGGACCTGAACGAATTGACTGACTGGTTTCAGAACCAATGCACATAACTTGATCAGACACAAAGTTTAAGTACACTTGCAGGCGTGCCAACTGCACCTACCGGGAAGTGACTCTTCGGCTGCCAGCTTAAAGAGGCCCTAAGGGAGGCCTGGGAGGAAGACATGCAGACCCAGGGCATGGCAGCAAGTCTGAAGGCTTCTAGGAGCAGGAGAGTCCAGGGAGAAAAGAAAAGCGAAATTCTGGGTGGGAAGCAAGTTGGTGTCAGAAGCAACATGACCCTTTAGGCCAGGGTGTGCTTGGTATAATTTGAATGAGTTTGGCTTTTTCTCCTTGCTTTCAGCAGCTCTGACAGAGTGTCACATGATGTAGAAGATCAACTCACATCAGAAAACTCTGCTGGCCAAGGGCCAGACACCAGGGTGCCATGCACCCAGGAAACTTTAGCTTCTGAGTCCATTGTCTTCTCCGTAGTGAGAAAGTTACCCAAGTGGAACCAAAGAAGGTTGTTCGGAAGAAGGCTTAGTGTGATCCCAAGGGGTCAGGGACCCTGTGTTATGTGGCCACAGCTGCGACCCCCATGGGTCTGTTTGCCCCAGGCTCACTGAACCAGACCCATCCCGACTAAATGGCTGATTCTGGAGCGAGGGGTCCACTCATCTCCGAGCCAATTCAACCTTTACCAAGTCTAGTCCTCCTCACTCCTTTGGTTTACAAATCAAAATTTATAAAATAAATATTTTATAAAATAAAATCAACATTTTTCTGTAGTCATCTTAGGAGCACGAATACTATTTCCTTCCTGTGACATGATGCTTTCCTTTGGTATATTATGTTAATGAAACCTAGCAGGCTGGATGTGCAAGTGGAGTAATTAGTTGGGCATGTAGCCATGGAAGTTTCTGGAAAAAAAATAATAATGAGAAAAATCTGTCATTTCAATTGATGTGCATGAATCTATCTGCATAGGTGTTTGTGTACTGAAGTAAGGACTGAATTGATAAAGGAGACCCAGAGAGACAGGATCCTGTCAAGACAGGGAAGTACAGTCTATTAGGAACAGCAAACAGCAGCTGAACAATTGGGAGTCAAGAAAGCCTGAAAGGTAGAATAGGGCAGAGGGGAAGGGATCTGTGTTTTTGGAGAGAGGTAAAATTGGTTAGACTGCAGTATATTTATATTGTTATGTCTATGCATAGTAGTTTCATTTATCTTATCCACTGGCTTAATGTATATATATGAAGCACTTACTACACAGTCAAGTGACATTGGCTACAGTGAGATAGGTATAGACATGATTGGTGACCAAATAAATATGACAATCTAACAACAGTTGTCCCAAGGAAGATTATGGAAGGGCTACAGCAATTAGTAGTGAGAGCTTAATTGTTACACGCAGAGGTAATTTAATGATAAGGGTGACTTTAAAAGTGGTAGAGTAACAAGGACAAATAATAGAGAGACAAACGTGTTCTTGTATATGCCAGGAACTACACTGGGGAATCTCTCTCCATGGTGTCATGTACTCCTTCCAACAAGTTCATAAGGAAGAGACCTAATTCCTTTCACCTTTGTTGTTTAGGGAGGCTACAGTTCATCCCATATGTTATGGAAGAAGCTCTGGGTTCCAAATTTCAGTATATCTGGTTGAAGACTCTTCACCCGTTCTGATCCCCAGTGGCAATACAAGCAAATGCTGGACCAGGGGGAGAAGGAATGAATAACAGTAAACACATTCTAATCATTCATGGGGATTACAGTAAATGTACTCCTCCAAAGGAAGATCGAGATGAGAGAGGCATCAGATTCCAGAGTCTTGATGGAATCCAGATCTCCAGAACTTAGTGGCATGTGGGACCAGGAGGATGGGGAGAGCTGAGAGAGAATTTTTTAAGGTTTCTTCCCTGGGTGATTGGATGGAAAGATCAGTGGCACCTGAGGAGGGGAAGAGACTGTTGGTGTCGAGAAGTAGAAGATAGCAGTTGACTGCACTGTGCAGACTTCATATAAACAATGGCAGGCACCCAAATAAACTGAATCAATAGAAAGTTGGACAGATAGCATTTAAGGGGGGTTAAAGTTAGACAGTGCAGACTTGAGAACCATCAACCAAGGAACTAAGGAAGCCAAAGTACATAGCTCAAAGCAAGCATTGGTCCCTGACCGCTTTCCTCAAACACTCAGTGGACATAGTGGGCATTTACCATTTCCTGGACCATCTAGTGGACTACAGTTTTCTAATAGCATCACCATCAACAGTTTTGAGTCAGACAATTCATGACTGTGGGACCTGTTTTACACATTATAAAATATCTAACAGCAGCCCTGGCCCTTGTGCCCTCAATGCTGGTAGCAAATCACCTCTCTTCTTCTCCCTCCAGCTGTAACAACCAAAATTATCTCTAGCCACTGCCAGATGCAATTTTGCCTCTACCTGGCAACCGCTGAGCTGCACCAAACAAGTTCCATCCCTGTCTATGATTGCTACCTCTAAACACGTGTATTTATATGCCACACTTGCCAGGCATTGAAAAGCACGTATATTCCATGCATTCTGTATAGCCACAGTAGGCCTCAGTTACTATCTTTGGAATCATGTGCACAATTAAAAACTGGTTGACATGAAATTCTGAGGATGTTGTGTGTCTCTGAATGCATTAGCACCAACCACTTTCTTATAGTTTGAAAGCTTTTGAAGCATGCTCAAAATGGCTTATTATGCATTTATTTTTTTCTGTGTTAAATAGTTTGTGTTCACAAGCCCTTCTTAGACTCCCTTATGTTTGTGAGGTACCTTGCCATTGAGTCATAGAGGCACGGTTAGTTCTAGCCAGTGGATCAGGAGAGAGAAAGTAACTAGTGTAAAAGCCAAGTGCTGTTCCAAGCATCTTCGTCTGGTGCAGTAACTCAGAGGCCACTTCCCAGAGGACTCAGATTCAAGCTCAAGGAGAACTGACTGCACCATATCAGATTTTGCACAATGGAAGCTCAGGAGTTGGTTGTCACAGCAGAGCTTAGCTTTATCCTGGCTGATGTGAGTCCCATTAACATATTAAGCAGGATGAACAGGAGTGTTTGAACGAGGCTTTGCCAACAGTATGACCACTTTATAAGACCATGATCATCTCATCCATACCTGGACCAAACAGAGTAATAAGATAATTATTAGTCACAGTGAGATACATTGCCTTGTATGAGGTATTCACACAAAATCCTAGTTTCTTGGGGAGTCTCCACACTGCTTTCCATAATGGTTGTACCAATCTACACTCCCACTAACAGTGGAAAAAGGTTCCTTTTTTCCCACAGCCCTTCCAGAATGTGATATTAGTTGATTTCTTTATGGTAGCCATTCTTTCTGGGGTGACATGGCGTCTCAGTGTAGTTTTAATTTGCACATGTTGAATGCCCAGTGCTGTAGAACACGTTGAGGGATTCTTGACAAAATTGTTAGCATGACTGCCACTCATATTTCCAGTAAGTTACTTTTTAGCTACAAATTGTAAAAGCTTCAAGAGATTCTTCCAGAAGTATTTGAGTAAGTCCAAAGGAATTTTGTGGAATTGGTTGTACAGCAGAAATTTGTGACAATTATATAATCAGTTAGCTATTGCCCCTATCGTTTTTCTGGTTTCAATGAAAAGGTGGTTTTTTAAAATTTTATATTTTTCTAACACAAGATTGCTAAGTAGAGCTTGTGCCAATAAAAGGTGAAATTAAGTGACATACCAGTTTAATTTTAATTTCAAATGTATCAGAATTTTTTTACCAACAGGAGCAATGGGAAAATTGTGTGCTTGAAAAGTTTTATATTTGGGATTGAAACAAACATCATAAGTTCATGATCTAAAAAATGTGAAAAGCTTCATGTCACTGGAAAATTCGTCAGTAGAAGTACTGGAGTTATTGTGATTCTTTTCTTTTTGAGTTACTGGGAATCTTGACTTTTTTTTTTTTTTTTTTGGGGGGGGGGACTGGGGTTCAAACTCATGACCTTGCACTTGCCAGACAGGCACTTGTGCCACGGAGCTATCTCCCCAGCCCCAGGGTTACTGGGAATCAAATGCAGGACCTCATGCTTGCCAGACAGGTGCCACACACCACTGAGCTACATCCCCAGGCCTCCCCAGCCCTCCTGTAATTATTCTTATACCAGATATCTTAGCCAATGAAGCAACTGATATTATTATTCCATTCTAAGCTGTGGCAGAATTCTTTTTGAATTTTTTTTATTGTTATTTTAAAGAGTAAAAACCAAAGCAAGCACAAATAACAGAGACAGAAACAAAGCAACGCACAACAAAATGGCATAGAATTTCAAAACAAAAATAGAAAATTAGCAATGGTTGCTAAATTATGTGTTGTTATTATCAAACCTGTTGCTCAGCTTACCAGATATAGGTATGCAAGATTGGCCAAATAATTAAACATTAAATCTTCCTTTCAAAATACCTTAATTTTTTTTCCTTTCCTTTCTCTTTTTAAATTTATTTTAAAGAATATGATAATAATTAACAAGATATTAGAAATGGCACACAGGTAGAAAACAAGATGAGAGGTCTTCAGCTCTGGTGTTTCTATTACACACTGTTGTCCTTGGTTCAGTTGCTCAGATTACAGATATTAACATGTAGAGTGAGTCAAAGTAAAAATTTTAAACATTAGCCTCTACTTTCAAGAAGCTGATGGAGATTAGTAGTACAATCATCTAGCTGTCCTGCATATATACTCACATGATTTTCTTCTTTCCTTTTTTTCCTATCTTTTCTCCTTTCCTTCATCCCAATTGTTTATTCCTTAAGTTCAGTTTCTTTCTGTTTTACTGTACCTATTTTTCCTTTCAGATTTTATTTATTCTTTTAGGTACTTACACTAGGGAGACAAGCTGATGTTTACACATGTGGGTCTGATTTATTTCACTTACGAATATAGCCCCTAGTTGCAACCATTTACCTACAAAGGCCTCAAGTTTATGTTTCTTTACAGCTAAGTAATACTCCATTGTATAAAAACACCACATTTTTTTCTCCAATCCTGAGGTGATAGGCATTTGGGTTGTTTCCAAGATTTAGCTATGACAAAATGTGCTACTATACACATTGGTTATATATATATATATATATATATCACTGTGGTATGATGTTTTTAGTTTTTAGTAGTTTTGGCAACATACTCAGAAGAGGAATACCTGGGGTGAATGGGCTTTGTAATCCTAGTTTTTTGAGCAGTCTCCACACTCTTTAAAGCTTATAAAAGCTTTAAGAGATTCTTCCAGAAGTATTTAAGGAAGTCCAAAGGAATTTTGTAGAATTGGTTGTACAACAGAAATTTGTGACAATTACATAAATAGTGCATCTCCTGTGTTTTTAGCTGGTGATATTTTTCGTATTTAAATAGCATGATTGGAGACACAATTATTTTGTGATTTTATTTAAAATGCAGTTCAGACAAATTTTGACATTGTAGAACACAAGATTTCTGTGACCGAGCCTCTCTCTTGAAAAAAATGTTAATTCTACTACACCTACTAAGAACTTCGTTTTATTCCACTGGGGGTAAAAACTATCTTTAAAAAAAAAAATTGTTTTAAGCTTTCTGAGTCAGAACTTTGGTCTTTTTTTATAAAAGGATCTTACTGCTTTTGTCCTGATAATTGTATTCTTACAAAAAGTTAAGAAAGACTATTTGAAGCTAGAAATATTTGTGAGTATTTTATCTTAAAATTGAGTTTAGAAGAAAGATTTCTGAGATAATACCCCTCAAGGAGAGAAAGTTGTGGGGAAAATGTTCTAGCAGCAGTCTTTATGGCAGTGTGAATCCAGCACATCACATCAAGCAAGGGTATGCAATGTTAAGTGCTGAATTAGGCTCGACTTTTGGAAGGCAAATCTTCATACTTTTATAAATTATGCTGGAGTTCACTGGGAAAAAAAACCCTAAGTAGGTTGATCTAGAGAAGATATGGAATAATTTCTATGTTGCACATCTCACTCCGTCATGAAATGATCTTTGTAATGAACTTCCAGTTCTTAAATCATATCGTAATGAGAACATGCTAGCCAGATGGAATAGAAGTAAAGATCAGCTATAGTTAAATGTGCATACAGAGTTTCATCAGAATTCCATCCAGAAGAAAGCTACAGAACTGCCTTCTCTTACTCCCTGATTCAAATGCCATTTTCCCAAAAAAAAAAAAAAAAAATTTTTTAAATATCAGAGAAGGCATTCAAATGTGAAATGGTAATTCCAATCAATTACTCAGAATACTCAGAAAATTAGGAAATGTGGAAGACTGAAGTATAGTACATCATAATAGTAGCATTGAGCTTGTGTTACACTAAATACTGTGCAAAATGTTTTGTATGATTTGTTTGATGTCCACAACTGACAGATGAGCTAGAAGGTCTTACTATTTCCATTTTACAGATGAGGAAGCTAGTTGCTCAGGGTCATAGTCTAGTAGGTAGTTAAGATCATATTTGATTGGAGAACATGTGCTCATAGTCACCACATTGTTGTGGCATTCTAACAACTGGGGATATATTGAACATCAACTTGAATATTGGTGAGGAGGTCAAAATAGAAGCAGAACTGGTGTTTAGGCCGGCAGGCAGTTTTTGTGGATTCTGCACACCTTGTCATCAAAGTCTGTTCTTTAGCAAACGATGTATCCTTAAATCACAGTCAACTGCCTGGAATGGGGAAGACTTAATTAATGAAGCATTTTCCAGTGAGTTAAAACAACATCCCACTCTCAGTGCTTTCTGTACACTTAGGATTATAGGAAGCAGCCACAGACATTTACCTGTGTCCCTATCCATGTCATGGTCAACAACTTCTCTGTACCCCTGTGGTGCTCCCAGGTTGGGCTGGCCTCCTTCTAGTCCACCACTTGTCCATGAGGTCCTGCTATGCTGAGTGCTTGTTGGTCTTCTGGCTCCTCTGGTCTTCCTTCATCCCCACTCCAACCAGTGCCTACCCACACTGCTCTTCTCAACATTAGAGTCCGCCATCTTTCCTTCCTGGATCTGCCTCACCGCTGCTGCCTTCTCTTCCAGCTGTTATTGTTATAGCTTGACATGGCCCTCCTAAATGATAGCCCCCTTCCTTTAGCTTTCCCTCAAGATCTCTTAGGCTCTTCTCCTGGAGACTTTGGAGCAACTCTTTATTGCTAGATTGTACATGACTCCTCAGGTTAGAAGCTTAAAACAAAATTGGCATGTTTGCATATTGTTTGGCAGGTGAGCCATGCCAGCTGGACTTGGCTGGGGCAATGTGTCTCTGCTCTACTCGCTGTTGGCTGGGCTAACTCAGCAGTTAGACCTCAGGTAGGCCAGTGAAGACAAGCAGATCTCTCTCTCTGTCTCTCGTCATCATCGTCATCATCATCATCATCATCATCATCATCATCATCATCATCATCATCAAAGCCAGGACTTTTTTTGCACAGTGCTAAAGGATTCCCAAGAAGCAGCCAGAGAAGACAAATGCCAACGATTGAGTCCTTTTCACATTTTTGCTCATAACGCTTCTGCTTAAATTCCATTAGCCAAAGCTGGTCATGTGACACGCTCCAGTTAATGTGCGAGGGGACTAAGCAATCACGTGGTTATGGAGGAGTATGATTCACTGGGTTAGTCCTACAAAGGCAATAATGAGCGTCCTCCCGATACTCACCCAGAACACATCTGGGTCGCTGTGTTCTACCATGTCAACTCCCAATTGGCCATTGTTAACTAAGTGCTATGTTTGATGTCCAAGGCTGCCACAAGTAGGGTTCCTTTCCTTTCCCTTTAATAAGTCTCCACTTAAAAAATCCTCTTCTTCAGCCTTTGTCTCTGTTTGCAGTCTCTTCCCATTTCCTCAAGGTCAGACCCTTGCTATTTCTAAATAACAGGCTATTTCAGCTCAAGAAACACTATTCTTCTACCAAACTCCAGTCTCTAGTTCCATTTCCCATCATTTCGTTTTGCTATTGATGTCATTTTATAAGCCTTACTTTTCCAAGCAGGTTTTATGTCCTAAAACATATATACTACGATATAAATACTCAAGTCTCTTGACTTGAATAGAGCTTATGGTAGAAGGAATTTGCCTCCGTGTTTAACTGTGAATTCCTTGCTAGAGCTGAAGTGGTCTTATTCTGAGTTATGGGTAAAGCCTGAGAACCTCAAGTGTACAGGGCAAACTGCAGCACACACACTGAAGTGTGCATGCTTGGAAACATTTGGAAATAAAAGCAAATGCCATTCATGAGGAGCAAAAGCAAAGAGAAGCCCTAGGTACAGCAGGAAATAAAGAACATTCTGGCCTAGATGAAAACTGCATCACAAAATCCATAGCACAAGCAAGTGCCATCCAGTGCCTGTGGTACTTACTTGAAATGCACACAGCTCTACCGTTATGTTGGGGATTTGCTGTGATTATGGAACTGATAGGCTCGCTTTACTGGCTAGCAGAATTTTCCAATGCAAGAGCAGTGTTGCCTATGCGCTGTTCAGTTACATTGTAGACAGTTAAGATAATCAGATGGCATTGGCCAAGCCCACGCTGGTGGCTCAGCTATCATGCTTCAGGCACTATGGCAGCTACCAGAGACACACAGTCATCTTGAGAGGTGGTCCCTGCCCTCACAGTATGTGCAGCTTAGAAAAGCAATCAGAGGAGTTTGTAAGAAGTTCTGCTTCTGGGCACTTGGAGGGCATGGAGGGGACATTTCCCTGGCCTTGGGAGAGCAGAGAGGGCCGGTAAGAGGAAACAGTGCAAGATTGGGGAGAGACCTGGGTGTGTGGACATCCTAGAAGGTGAAGGCAGCGACTTATGTGAAAGCAAGTGGTGAGAGGGAGTGTGTTGGATTCCAGACACTGATACATAATGAGTGGACACCAGGAGAAGTAAGACAGAAATGAGGTTGGAGCAGTGACCAGGACCAGGATGTGGCTGATCTTGGTCATCTCCAGGGGCCAAGGCAGACAAAGACCTAGACACACTCACATAGAAGAAGGGCATTTCATCAACAAATGTTTTCTTTGAAAACGAAGTCTCTGTCAATGAGAGTCCATTGTCTCCCTCCCTCACTGAATACACACACCCCAGCCTCCTAGGGTCGACTCAGAGACCTCACACTTGGATTACCTCTAATGGTTGAATACCCTTGCTTTAAACCTAGCAGGCAATGGGGCCAAGCCAAGCCCCTCCACTGAACCTGGACCTGAACATTACAAAAGGGAAAGGAGCCCATAACTTGGTTGGCTATTTTCTCGCTTATCTTGTCCTGAGAGCAACCATCAGTCCTATTCATGGTGACCTTGTGCAAGCGCCTTGTCATTTCTTCTTACTCATTTATTGACTCTCCACTTGACTTTGCTATGACCTAATATTTTTTTTGTCTCCCTCAACGTTTTGGTAATTTTCCAAATGTATGCAACCAGTCATTTGCTCTTTCTTTACCCTTTGGAGGACAAAATGAGTGGGATCCTTTTGTAGCTCTGTCTCTGAGGACCCTTCAAACCTTACGAAAATTCCATTTCTTTTGTTCCTCATGGGAAATGCTGCCTGGTTTTAAAGATGCGTATAGAACTGTATCTTTCCGGTTACCCAAGCAAACGCTTCCTCTCTCTTCCTATGTTTTAACATTGTGCATTTTTATGAAATGTGAAGTAAAAATAAAGTGCAAAGCAATGCATGAGATGTTGCTGTATAACTGGAGGAACATAAATGAAAGACCCTGGATTTCCAGGGAGGCCTTGTTCATGAAAGATATTCCTCCTACAGAACAAACGGATGATAAGACAAGAGAAATTGGAAGTTGATTGCTCTAATGGAGAGACTGCTTTTGAAACTACCAGTCTTTCACTCCTCTCATGGGCAGTAAACACAGCAGCTCAGAGAGAGCCCAGTTACCCAGCAGGGCCCAGGCTCTCACCCGGGGTCAGTGTGGCCCTGACCGACCACTGGCTTCTGCTTACCCTTTCGCGGAGGGTTGAGCTCCTCCTAGTGCTATATGATACTCCCATGGCCCATCTGGTCAGCAGGCACCTAATTCCTGGGGGACACAGAATCAGGCCATTTCTAGTGAATGCCGAGGGAGAGGAAAGTCTCCAAACCTTTCTGATGGGAGTTGAGGCTTCACAGGCTACGACCAGAGATTTTCGAACGAGTTTTTGAGTTGGTAAGAGATGAGAGCCACCTAGAATGTTGGACTCCTCAGGAGGGAGGCAAGGGAGGAAGTGTAGCTGTGGCCAGGGAGATGAGTAGAATAAGGAAAGGGAAGAGCAAGCTTCTCTCCTCTCCCGGGGCTCTCCCAGCCCAGCTGCACCTTTCCTACCTGCCCACCCACCCAGGCTGGGCCACAGAATACAAGGTCCGTTCCCTGGACCCCCCTGCAAAGTTGACATCCATATTCTAGCCCCCCTGGACGCTAAACATTCTTGTAATCAAGTTTGTGCACCGTCTAGTGGGAGATTTCAGACTGTTTTCTTATTGCTAAATGGAGAGGTATTAACAACACAATGCAGAAATTAAAAAAAAAAAAATAAAGGCAGAGGGTGGGGAGTAGTAGGGGGAGAAAAGAAAAGACAGCCGCCTGCTCTTTTCTTCTTGGTATTATTATTTGTGACAAAGCCCTCGGTCCATTTTTCTTCATAATTTGCAGGACTCCTAATGGGAACAGCACCTCCCAATTACCATGGCTGCCAAAGGCTAATTTGGTTACCCTCTGGATCCACAATAGCGAAACTGTGTCGAGCCTTTGTCGATATTTGCATACTATACATACCAGGAATGTAAAACAGCTGCCTGGCCCCTCTCCCACTATCATGGCAATTATGGGTCATTAGCTTGCCCCCCCCCCCCCTTTTTCTTGTTCTCATCTTCCAGGGTCTGGTAGTCAGTGGTAGGCAGCTGACGGATTTGCAGAGACAAGAAATGAGAAAGCGGAGCTGCGTGGCCTATTTGTTAAGTCAGAGGCTGACGAACTGCCACTTGAATAGCAGGAGCACAGCCCTGTGCTTTTATTTCTTGATTACCTCTCCTCCTCCTCCTCCTCCTCCTCCTCCTTTTCCTCCTCCTCTTCCTCCTCTTCTTCCTCTTCTTCCTCCTCCCCCTCCCCCTTCTGCCCCTCCTCTTCTTCCTCCCTCTCCTCCCCCTCCTCTTCTTCCTCCCTCTCCTGCCCCTCCTCTTCCTCCTCCTCCCCCTCCTCTTCCTCCTCCTCTCCCTCCTCCCCCTCCTCTTTCTCCTCCTTCTCCTCTTTTCTTCCACATGCTCCAGCCCCCATCCTGCTCCCCACCTCCCTACTGGGGAAGAATCTTAGAGTCACTGCCTGGCCCTGCTGGTGTCTGAGTATGTATTTGTCCTGGCATATACATATGCACCTTGTATATGCGTATACATATGCATATACCTACCTGCACCCTGAGGCCACCGTCTCCTGCCTCCTGTCATGGGGGGGGCACCCTTCTAAGGCCCACACCTTAGCCATGAACAGCCAGCCCACAGCACCTTGCAAATCCTCAGTGAGAAGCAGGGTGCCTGGCTCACAAGTTTCCTCACTGAATCTCAACCCCATGGAGGAGCGAGTGGGGGTGGGGTGGGACAAAAAGAAAGAGTTTAACCATGAAGGGCTCTCTTCTGCAACAGTGAGTTGTGTCTTGCAGTAGTTAATGGGAAGTTATGGTTTTGAATATAATTTTTTCCCTTCAAGCTGCTAATTTTATTGACAATATGGATAGATTGAAAGGCCCAAAGCTTTTGTGTTGTTTTGTTAAAGCAAATAAGTGAGGCACAAATGTAAATTACATCTCCAGGTTCACATTAGAGGTTTGCAAATAATACTGAGCTAATGGTTATTGCAAAGGAAAATAGCACTGGGATCAATATTCTATACAGTGGAAGGCGATACCTCTCTCTCTTTTAATCACCTCATTGCAGAAATGGCATTGAAATTTGAAATCTCATTTTCTCCATTTGTACAAATTGAACATAAATCACTATGAGTGAGGGGAGGTGGTAGGCGGCTTCACTCTTTGCGGGATTGCATTACTAATTAGTGTCGGGCTAAAGCCCTGCACAGCCTGAGAGAGGCTTCCTGAGACCTCTGACCAAATGTGACATGCTCTGGGAAGCCTGGACTGGTGGGGGAGGGGCGGGGCCCTTCCAGACGGGGAAGTGGGCGAGGCCAGGGTCAGCCTTGCAGAAAGAAAGGAGACAAAGGGCAGGCGGCACTTCAGCCCCTCAGAGGCCATATCCTTTCCTGAGCTGGGATGCCCACTTCCCCCAGCCCCCTTAGATTTCTGTGGGTACCCAGGGCTTGAGACATCGCTACTCCCGATGAGAAGCAAACGCAGCATCAGCTTCCTTCCGTGCCTTTTGTCTGTGGCTGTAAAAGCAGAAGCCTGGGTACCACAGTCTGAAGAGCCCTGATTTGCGGGGACATGGCTGTGTACATCGCAGCCCACCTCCTGCCACCAGTACCAACCGCTATCCCCTCCCCTCTCCCTTTCCTGTCTCCTCAGTGCACGCTTGCACTGAGCGGCTCTCGCAGAGCTGTAGGCTGAGTGAGAGATACTATTTACAAAGGACATTCAGTGACGTCAAAGGGCCTCTGTCATCGTGCCCACTTCAGTTCCATTTTCTCAAGGCACCCAAATGTTCCCTGCAATGAACTCCATTGTTTGGCTATGAGGCCATCCTGAGAGAGGGGCTGAAGACCCCCTTTTCTGCCTCTGTGGGCTGGAGCATCCACAGCCATAAATTTGCAGACTGAGCAGATATAGGAGGCAGGCTTTATTTTGCTGAGAACAAGCTCAATGAGAAAGTTAGTATCTGTGACTTGCCCCGGGGGACAGTGAAGCTCAGGAGAGAGAGGCCTTGGCCTGGCTAGAGGAGTTTCTGAATTGGAGACTTCTCTCTCAAGGGTTTGCAAAGACGTAGCCCAGGGAAGCACTGTAGACAGTCCTTGGCTTGTCCTTGTGGCTGGCCACTTACCCTCTTGCTTAAAGTAAATAACGTTGTGCTGGATGATTAATGGAGGATGTTTAGTTCATTAAACTTGGTATCCTGAGGGCAAGATGAGCTAGTAAAATATTTATATATTTATATGTAAGGCTGATCCCATAAGGACAGTGTGGGCAGATCAGTCCAAAAAGGGACAACTAATGCCCATCAAGGCAGGGACCCAGTAACAGCTACTAATGTCCCAGTGGGGCGTGTGAGTCACTTTAAGATTGGAAAGAGAGAGAGAGAGAGAGAGAGAGAGAGAGACACCTTTTCATTTCCAGCCAAAGAGGTCACTTAAAAGGCACAGAGCCCTGTCATGGTGAGGCAGGACGCCTGGGCAAGCTCAGGGGCAGGAGTGGCTTCCAGAACACTCCAGGCGCATGGCCTCCTTCCTCTGCCTGCCGGCGCTTGCGCACACCACACACCTGGGCAGAAAGGCAGAGCAGTGGCAGAGGGAGTTAAAAGTAGGGGAGGTTGGGGGGGGTAGAAACAACATTCACTACCCAAGGTCCCTCTCACCCATGTCAGTAGATGAAAGCAAAACTCACCCAAACAGTAAGCAGGTGGTGGCTGCTAATAGAGGAGAAATAAAAACCTTTTAGGAATCAGAGCCAACTGCAAAAAACACTGACAAAGTGGAATGAAAGTTCTGAACAATCAGTTCAAAGAAAAGGGTGTTTGAAATAAACCCTTAAAAACATTTCAAATGCTGAAGGAAAAAAAAAGCTGCTTTAGATATCTGAAGCCCGGATGAGTTAATCTAGAGAGAGGATTTTTGAGGGAGGTAGAATTCTACTAAATAAAAGGAAGAAGAAAGAAAGATAGAAGGGAGGGGAGCTGGAGGTAGTGGGGCTCAGAGCACAGGTAGGTGCCCGCGGGTGGCTTTGATTGCTCATTACAGGTCCATCCCCCAGCCGGGGCAGACCCAGGGCTTTTAACCTCCCTGGGCCTCCACTTGCCCAGCTATAAACTGGGATTATAAATAGAGATGTCCTCCTCCCCCACCTAGGTCCCAGACAAGAAATAATAACATAATGGACCTGACCCTATTGATAGAGAATGTGTTGCTGATATTTTGTGCCCTCTACCCTCAGAGTATAACTAGGTATGGGCACCAAGGCTTTGGGGGACCTTCCCCTTTTGGGTGAGCTTCGACCTACACCCATTCATCCATTCATCCATTTCCTGTGACATGGCAGCAGCACCCAGAACAAATTGAAGGCAAACGCACTCCTCCTTTCCAGGGGCATCTCAGGTTGAAGGAAGCAGGCAAGGTAACAGGTACTGCTGTGGAAGGAATAGGCATGAGGTGTCCTGGGCCACCCAGCGAGGGTTCCAGGATGAGGTGAGGACTATGCTTATTTCTGGGTGAGTGCCAAAGTGCCTGGGTGTCCAGATTGGGGGAGGCTTCTCAGGCCAGGGGATCTGTGCATACAGGGGGTATGAGTTCCAAGACTCAGGCCAGGGACTTGGGGTCCAGGGGCAGAGTGGAGAGAGAGCCAGGAGTGGAAGGAGGAGTTTCACCCTGGGCATTCAAGCAAGTCAAGAATTAGTCAGCTACTGGATCTGAAGTTAATCAATATGGTGGCTCACCAGGCATTCACAGCCTAGAATTGCTTTACTTTTCTGACCCTGAGTTTAGTGACACCAACTTGAAGACAGAAGCCACCTGGGCATGAATTATGAGTTCAGCGAAGAGTTCTCATTCTAATGATGGTGAAATCTCGCAGGGGTGCTTCATCTTCCTCTCACCATGCTGCTCCTGCTGGAAACAGACACAGCTTCCTGGGGCAGCCTGCAGGGGGGCTTGCTGAGTGCGTGTGCTGCTAGCTCAGGGGAGGGCCCCCAAGGACCACTGTGGCTGTTGCCCTTCCCCTCTGCCTGTGCAGTGGCCAGTGTATGACTCGTAGGATGCAAGATGCCACGAGACACCCTTTGGCAGACCCAAAGGGAGCTGTGGAAACTTTGGGGTAGAGCTGAGCTGTACACTCTGTCGTAGAACATGGGAAGGTGGCGGTGGTGGGAGGTGATCTGCATCTCTTTAGATGCTAGCCTTGACATCTGCTAAACAACTTCCTCTCGCAACTATTGATTATTGATTAACATTTTTATTTCGAAGCGAAATCTTTTGGCAACAGGGAGATCCCAGCACCTAAAGTGAGATTTAGTGAATAAGTGCGGAACCTCCCTCTCTTACTGAAGTCAGTCAATTCATGACCACTGGGAAGTTGTCACCACCCTCAACCATCCAAGCAGAAGGCAAAATTTGCCAGCAAGATACCAGCATCACATTTTAAGAGCCTGGGTCTTGCAGCTCAGTGCATGCATTTAGCATGCAAGAGGCCTCAGCTCCTACCCCAGTGATGAGGAGAAAGATGTAAAAGGAAAATAACAACACAAAACAAAAGTATTTATTGCAAAGATACTCTTCCAGGTTACAAACTTGATGAAACCCATAAAAGGCAATCTTACAAATCCCCGAAAAGTTTTCCTTTTCATTTATATCCAGTGACCAGGGTTTTTCCTTCATTTCTAAATTTCATCGATTTTTACCCAATGTAAATGTTCTTGTGTGCATGCAAAATAGAAGTGTTTGCAGTAAATGTATTCATATTTTAGACAAGAAAAACTGGGAATAATTCAAGTAATATGTATTTTATCGGTGCGACTAGAGATTTTGTAAAGAAAATAAGAATCAGATAATTCCAATAACTAGTTTACATTTTTACTTTTCAGGTAGGATATCAAATAAAGTTTTGAAAGTCAATACCAAAGACAAAAAAAAAATAGCTGATATTATAGTTTTACTACTATAAAATTCATTTTTAAGATAAAAATTTAACATTGAAGATACAACATTAAATTTTTTTGTGGTGACTACATATTCAAGGCACAGCTTCATAGCGAAAGATATGTTGTTTAAAAATTAAGAAAATTTAAGGAGCACAGATAGGTTTGGAGTTTGTTCCAGTGTTTGCATAATCCATAAGTTCCTTCAATTACATGCAATGTTAGATCAATTAAGATACAAGTTGTAGTGGTATAAATTTACAAGTTTTTTCACGCTGTTCAAGTTATTGAAGCACAAAGTTTTGTGATCAAACTGATGTTGAGTAGAAAATACTGTGACATTTTTCACTTTTCTCTCTTTTGCTTGCCACCAGTGGGGTTTTCAAAGCTTTTTCATCTTTGAAGAGTTACTTTGGAAATCACCCACTTTGGAAATCACCCTACATGGTATTGAGCTACTTTTGTAAACCGATTTGCAAATTTTCGTTGGATTTCATTCAGCATCAGTTGGCTATCTTTAATCAAAATCTCCCAAGAATAGTACGCAAAGAACTTTAAAGTATTTAGCTACTTAAAATTGTTGCAAGTAAAACTTGTAAACAGGAGAATAATGCAATTTATCCTTGTGGCAGAGAAGGATAAAACTAAGCAAATTAACTGTGGAGATTGCAGCTGTCTTACAGGATTTTATCGTGCAAATTATCATTGCTTTTTGAAATATCTTGACCAGGGGAAATAATCTTTTGGTTATCATTTTAATTTTTATTTACATAAAGTTATATATCTGCCAGTAGGGCTTGGGATCATAATTTAGAGTCAACTTACTTGAATTTATTGATGCTAAAATAACTTTCAAAGATAAGTATTTGGGAAGTGAAAAAGACACTGTTTGAAAAGCATACTTAGCCTAAGTATTTATATATTTTAATACAAAAAGAACAATTGGAATATACTGTAGTAGAATTTGCAAGACATCTTCAGTAACTCTGGAGAGTATTTTCTTAATTAAAATATTATCTATAGTAAGATTACACTTACTATATGCTAATACGTTTAAATTTTTTAACAATAAAATAAAAACTTAGTACTTTTCTATACAATTTCAAAAAGTTTTAAAACAGTTTTGAAAAGAGTATGTGTAATTTTGTGGACCAAAAAGATAAAAAATAAATCCAAGTTAAAAGGTATTATTTAGGAAAACACTGTAACATAATACTATAAGAACAAGACATGACAAAAAAATACATGCATATATAAAAAGGACCAGTATTGCTCTAATGGTACTATTTTATACTCAAGTAAGAGATTCAACAAAGTAAAATTTTTTAAAATTTTGATTTAATGGACAGAGATATATAAAGTATGGTGAAAAGATGTGGTTAACAGTGCTATTTAAAACATTTATTACAGTAAAAGACACATTACTAAGAATGATGATAGATAACTATGTTTGAATCAAGGGGAAAAAATGAAAAATAAAAAAAAATTTAAAAAAATGAATCAAGGGGAAGGATTTTGAGTTCTTTGAGAGGGATTAATGGCTATGTTCCTTTTATTGCAACAAATTTTTTAATTTAAATACTCATAACTTTTATGATCACCCTTGTTGATCAAAAGTTTCCAGCAATTTCCCTCAAATGCAAGCATGATAGTGTGATATTATTCCCTGGATCTCGGGCTCTGTCTCTGCTGGCCGTTCTCCAAAATCAAACAATCATGAATGGTAAATATTTCAGATTAACTCAGGACTTCAAAGCAGCCACAACAGCACAACCAAAGACATTCATGAAAGAGAGTTTCTAGAACTGCTGCACCAAGTATAGAAAGAATGATGGAACAAGTGTGTATTGTAGTCAAGGCTTGCAAGGGAATGGACTTAATACAGGACATATGGTTTACTGGATTATGTTATAATACTCATCCAAGAAGTCAAATGCAGAAAAGTACAAGAGATCCGTCCAAACACCAGAGACCCAAAGAATCCAGCTGAGGCCCTGGATTCCACAGCAATACCTTGCAAGAGTCCAGCTAAAAACCTAGAGCCCATGCCCGTGCTTCCTAGGAGTCCAACTGGAGGCCTGGAGACCATGACAATGTCTCATGCGAGTCTGTATCAAGGATTTGCACTGACAAGATCCAAAGGCTGGTGATGGAAGATAGAACATCTGTGCCTGTGAAGGATCTGTGCCAGCAAGCTAAGAGATCTGCAGCGGACCCAGGAAGTGACATTCAAGGTCAGGGCCAGAACTCCCCTGAAGAGACCCGCAGCCATCCTCAGTGACCGCAAGGACCCAAGCTCCTCTGAAGAGTACAACAGCTGAGTTTCCATCAGGAAAACCAGAATGAGAAGCTTCTCCCCAGGAGAACCAATGTGCAGCTCCAGTTCTCTCTCTATGCTGTTGGTGACAGTCCTCAGGTAAACCTAGTCCATCCCCCTGATGACACAGTTCAACTGGGCATCACAAGTTGACGTTAGTTAATCCACCACAGTGTTCCAATGAAGAGGAAAAAATGGAGGGGCATTAATGACAGCGTTTTTACTATAATATGTGTTTTCACTATATTTTTATCATTCTTTATATGTTGTATTTATTTAGTGGAGCAAATTTTATTTCTGCAACTGGGTTTTAAGTAAAATTGTAAGTACCCAAGGTAACTTTTGGGTGAATAAGCTAACATTTACAATTAAGCAGTTTTTATTATTCTTAGCATTCCCTCTAACTCTAAAAAAAAAAAAAAAAAAAATGTTACCCTTTGGTTGTTAAATAATATGGCCTCCTCAATAATAGGAATAATAGTGGAGCAAGACGAGATAGAAGACAGGCTGAAGAGTCACAGAAGGGTGGGAAACTCAAGGAAACCAGTGGCTAGACACTGCCGGGAATGCCCCGCAGAATACTACCCCTTGTTGTGAGCATACTTATCCTATTGTTCTTTTGTGAGAAGGCCCAGAAACACTTGTGAAAGCCAGAAATTGAGCCAGTGATATCATAACACAGGATCCCTCTGGTGGGAATTCCAGCCCCAAACACCTTCCATCCTGAAACAGTTTATCAACTCAGGAGACTTCATCTAGCCACGAACCATCTGTTAACGATGCCCACATTTACTGATTCATCTTTCACTCATTCCTCCATCACACCCTTATGCATTGACTGGACCAATAAGCATTTGTGGAGTGCTTAATGTGTTCCAAGCCCTCTGTGAAACGGGCACTTGCGACGTGCAAAATGGAATGTGACAAAACTCAAAGTCCAGTCTCATAATAGAGATGGCCAAGGAATGCAGAGAAGAGGCCCAGGGGACCTGCAAAGAATATCTGTTTATAGGTGGTATGAGGAAAACGTGCTCAGGAAAGATGGCGGCTGGTGTCCTGTTAAATCAACCCTCATCCCATTGCTGCCACCACAGCCGCCCAGCCCCCATTTATCCTCCACCTGGTACGGTTCACATCAGGATTCAAGCCACTGGTCTTTGCTCCTGATGTTTTCAACAGTTAAAGAAGAGCCATCACATAGGTCAGAAAGGATTACTCCCTTTGCTCCCTCCATGCGCCTTCCGATGCTCGTTTCATTCCTGTCTCGTCTCAGTCAGTGTCCTGGAAAGCCTTGTAGGACCAAGTGACTGTTTTCTATTCCAGGTTCCCTGTGTGTTGTTTCTGCACACAGAAACAAATCCAGCTCAAGCAAATAATGCTGTCATCGAGATCTTGTGCAGGCGTTGGAAGGGAGCAGGCCTGGCCAATGGAGTGCTCTGTTTGAAATATCTTGCAATCTTCAGAAACATTTGTTTTTATTCAGAGGTGTTCATTTGATGTTTCCCTGACCCATGCAGTTTCCCTATGGGCTTAAGCTCCCATTTGTTAAAGAAACAGATGGGAAAACCAATTCAATTTGTGTTTGTTTTAGCATTTAAGACAGCTTACTGTGAGATGGTGGAGTTTGGATTCTGCAGGTAGCAACAGATTATTTTTAGCAGGCGTGGAAGAGAACAGAATCTCATGGCTGATCTAAAGAGGAGGAAGCAAGGATCTATAGAATAAATCTATGAAATAGAACAGTGAATGGCACCAAAGAAGTGGGGCCCTGTGGTTTTTCTGGGGACTTTTCAATGGGCAGAGGCAAAGTAAGCTTGGCCTACCATTGGGAAGACCTGGCCAAATGCTAGTGCTCATGTATCTCAGACCTTATTTTTGCCCTTCCCTGATTCAAATGGGAGTGACTGTACATAGGACAGCTAACACAGATTGTCATCAACTACCATTCTCCCAATGACCCCTTTAATGGGTGGAGTCCCGCTGACACACTCACTGAGTTCATTGGATGAAGGGAGTTTAATAACAGTGCTCCTTACAGAGGTGAAAGGGTGGGATGAACTGACAAAAGAGATGGCACTCTTAGGAGGCTGGAGGGGCAAGAGGAGGGGCCATGTTGCTGAGCCCTGGTGAGACCTGTGGCTGTGGGAAAGGGGTGACCCACCAGGGACTGTGGCCATGAATGGGAAAACCTTGGTATAGCCAAGACCAGGATGAAGCAGTGAAGGAACTGGAGGGGCCAATACCCTGGCTTCTTCCCTTTGGGGCCTTGCCAATGCTCAAATCATGATGGCAGCCAGAGGAAGGTGAATCGGAGTGATGCAGTCTATAGAGCTTGGATTCCTGTGATATGGAGTAGGTGGGGACCGATGGAAGGTAGATGCTGGGTCTAGAAAGGAAACAAAATAGAGTCCTTCTGGCTCAGGGAGATCTGACCTAGCCAATGTGCTGTTTCACTCATTGGTAACGGAAGGAAGAAGTGGGCTTTATCAATGTAATGAGGCTCTGGGCAACAGATTTAGAGTCTTGTGCCTCCATCATAACCCACAACATGGGCGATTGAATCTGTTGTTCCACCAAGCCCACTAAGGGTGACTTCACAGTGTGCCCTAGTAAGCCAGCTAATCAAAGAGCTCTTGTTTTTTTTTTTTTTTTTAGCTATGTCTTTTATTTTTATTCAGAGATTTAAAAAAATAAGGAAGACTCAGAAAACCTGGGCTCATGCCCCAGTTGACAAAGAGGCTTTAGATAAATCCTCTATAGGTATTTTCTCATCTGCAAAAGAAGAAAATTGGCATAGAAGTTGCCTTAATCGGGGCTCAAGTATTCAATGTGTCTTTAAGTCAAAACCAAAATATTACTAGGGACAACCACATGGTTATAGAATCAGCCTCAAAAATGTATGGATGGAGAAACAAGAGGAATTTTGGGATTCTCAGAGCCCTGGGCCAACAGAACATCACATCATCAGAAACAGAAAGTGAGCAGGTAGTTTCTCGCTGTGGAGCAGGCTGGCTTTTATGTTTACAATGCTAGTCCTTTCAGATGTCTCTGAGTAAGCCAGGATCTTTTCTAAACTAAAATGTACTTAAATATAGGTACTTCTCCTTGAAAGGGAACATAGATAGCTCAGCTTTCCTTGTGTGAGGTCCTACCAAAAGGGAGCACTGACCAATCACATCTCCAAGAGTTCTGTCCGACTACATCCTCAAAAGTAACATGACCCTAAAGTGTACCCTGAACTCTCATCTTCCTGTGATTACCCAAGTCAGTTGAATCTGAAGGGAAGGGTAGGCCTAGAGACAACAGAGATTTAGAAAGAGAGTCACAAAGTGCCAGTGTCTCTTGCCTACGTGAACAAATGGCAATTGTAAAAAGCCACGCCCATCTTTTTACCTATGGTTCAGGTTTGCTGGTAGCACAAGGGGCAAAACTAGTCCCTGGAGGATTGCATCTATGTCCCATTTGTCATTTCACACACACACACACACACACACATGTGCACACACACACACACACACGAATAGCTCCAAAAGCTCAGGATGCTCCAGTTACACATACAAGAAGCCATCAAGATTCCACTCAGCATTAATTGTTGACAGTGATGACATGTCTTGTTACCAGCTTTTCTTTAATGAATTCTTTAATAGGTGTCATTACTTGGTAAGCGTTACATTACTTCCTCGCAGGGGAAAAAAAAAAATTAAGGAAACTACTATAAAAAAGTTCCATCCTCAGCAATCATAAAGGCCGCCCACTCTACAGTTTTGTTCCTCTTGATCCTGTGCTCACCTCATCTTCTTAAGCTGTTGAGTATCCGGGCCTTTGAGGATGGAAGCCAAGAAGTATATATCCACCCAAAGAAGGAAGCAAAAGACTTAGTATTCCAGGAAATTCACTGATCCTGATGGAAACATGTAGCCATGATGAGAAATAGATAGACAGTGTCAGTTTGTCAGCCTCCTGTGTAGAGAATTAAACTCACAACTTCCATGTTAATGATACTTTCACATTTAATTTCCTGTGTGCCACCTTGAAAATGTATCTGTGGAAAGTGGAATTTCACTCCATAGAGCTGTCTTATTAAGTGTCTACGTGTGAGGCTATACCTGTCACAACAGGACGCTCATTTAGAACTATAATCTGGGGAAAGGGGTAACAGAAGAGATTGTTCCATGTAGGACTATCACTGCTTCCTTGATGTTATCATTACTATTAGTCACTACTTACTCATTAGCAGCAAGTATTAATAAGAGCTGGGTAAGCACCAGTAGTATGCATTTAATGGTGCTCCAGGGCCCGGCGGGATGGCTCAGTGGTCTAAAGCGCCTGCTTGGGAAGGCTTGGGCGGCTTCAGGGACCGCGGTTCGATCCCCGGCACCACATGCTGCGCCAGCCCTGCCATCAGGGTGGGCTGAGCCGGCCATAAAAATGAGTGAATAAACAAATAAAGGTTCTGAAACAAGAAAAAAAAATTCTTTAAAAAAAAAATAATAATGGTGCTCCATACAGATCATTCTAGATCAGCAGCACGCTGGGAGATATGAAAAACAAGAGGACAGCCACTGACCACCTGACAAGGGCTGGCTCTGGAATCTAGCCAGGGTGGGCCTTGTGACAGGGAGAATCCAGCCTTGCCAAAGTAGACAGTGTGGTGAAGCCTTCACGGCTACAGCTATCAGTTCATGTAATCAGTGGAAGAAATGACCAAGAGGGGCTCCAGAGCTGGGTAGGTCTGGCTCCACCTGGGACTCTGTCACAATGAGCAGCCTCAGGCTCCACCCTGACTTCCAAGATGATGGGTCTGCACACTAAAGTAGAAGGACTGTGGCTCTGGAGCAGGGACTCTCCAACTTGGCTGGACACTAGAGTCTTGGGGCTTTGGACATTCCCAAGGCTCAGGCTTCAATCAAGACTTCTTCAGGCAGAATCTTGGTGATAAAAACTAGGCCTCAGCATGTTGCCCAAAGCCCTGAGTTTACTCACTAGTGTTCAAGAAGGGGCCACCAGCAGTTTCGGCTCATGCCTCATGGCAGTCTCTTCCTCCCATGGGTGGCCTGTTCTCCCATCCAGGTGGGATTAACAGGTCAAGACCCTGGACTCTCAGACAGTCTCTGCTGAGGTAGAGGCTGAGTGATGCGAAGGCTGCAGAGACTTGCTGTGCATCCTCATGTGCCCCAAGGTAAGGCATTCACCAATCCTGGGTGCTTAGGGGCACCTCCATTGCCTATCACTGATGTAGTGATGTTAACTGCATTCCAAAACACTCACCACTTAACTTTTTGTGCAGTCAGGCCAGTAGAACATCCTGGGGTCCGTTGGTAACAGCAGAGCTGACCCTAACAAAAGACAGTGAGTGAGAACCTGAACTTGTGATCTAAGCCTTCTAGAGATGTATTTTCCCAACTTTGCAGGCAATTTATAGTTTGTCCTTTAGATCTTGTTTTCTCTTCCTTCATGACAATATGGTGTTTTCTCTCTGCTGGGGGCAGTGCCACCAAGGATAGGTCTGTGTTTTTTAATGACACTTGCAGCTAAGCATGGGCATCAGCCAGTTTCCAGAACCCAACCTTAAGAAGCTGCTGGGCCTGCTGTTGTCTCTCTTCCACTCTTCTTTTCCATCCTGTGTTTTCCCAGCTTGGACCATGAAGATGGGAACCACCCCAGACACAGACTACAGTTCTTGAGATGCTGAAGATGCAGAGTCTCGCACCACTTCTGTGTGCATTTGGCTTAGGGGAGCATGAATGAGCAGCCGTCTTTCTGAAAAAGACGTTTGGGCCTGTCTGATCCTTGCAATCAAGCCTAGTCCAGCTTCCCTCTGCCTGAAGTTTCTCCACCACTGGCCAATATTCCACTTTGGAAGATCCATTTCTTTACCTGTTAAAGACTTGTCAGAAAGATCAAACAAAACGTAGATTCTATCGGATAAATTTCTACTTTAAATCTTTATAAGCCGTATTCTTGGCAGCTTTTCTATCCTTGAGAAGTCATGCGCACTGTATTAAGGAAGTGAAAGACAACAGGAAAATCTATTTGTTTTTCAATTTTCATTTTATTTCTTTTTTATTTTTATTTTTATTTTTACTTTTTCTTGTTTCAGAACTTTTGTTTGTTTGTTTATTAATTTTTATGGCCTTCTCAGCCTGCCCAGGGCTGGTGCAGCATGTGTTGCTGGGGATAGAACCATGGTCCCTGCAGCCGCCTAAGCTTTCCTAAGCAGGCACTTTAGACCACTGAGCCATCCTGCCGGGCCCCATTTCATTTTATTTCTTAATGTATTTAGTACAGGGTCTACAGGGCTTCACTATTTAGATTAACCCTCTAGTGATTCCCCTGTTCTCAGCCTCTCAAGCACTGGGATTGCGCACATCACCATACCCAGTCTCAATCCACATCTCAAAGCACCCTGGGAGTGGGGCCAGCGCTGCACAATGGGGACCGAACTCCAACTGCTGCGCTCTGCCTAAGCAGGCACTTTATTCCACTGAGCTATCTGGCTGGCCAAAAAATCTACTATTTTACCATTCTTCCAACTGTTTTTTGAGGACAACATGTCTTGGACACTATGAGGTCATCAGTTGACTGCTTTGGGTCTAATTACCCATTTCATTCTCTAATTTTATTACAAAAATTTTCAGACGTGCAAAAAAGTTGGAAAAGCTTGCTAGTAAAAAGCAAAATGCTCACAATCTACACTCAACCCTTGGCTATGGGATGGACATACTTGACTTATCATAGTCTGTCCAGCTAGAGATTCTCTACATACCTATCCTTCCAGTTTTCTTTTTAAAATAATATTTCAGCATCCATTGGTACACCTCTTCCTAAATAATTCCTTGATACCCATTTTTTTTCCACTTTTACAATTTCTTTCTCTTCACTTAAAGCCTCTGTTCCTTCAAGTACAAAGAGCAGGATCTCTATGACTCCAAATTATGACTGAGAGACTTGCATAGTGAGGGCTTCTCTTGTCCCAAGTGACACCTGAGCTTATTGGCACTTAATTCAAGTCACAGCTGAAATAAGACAGATGGGCTGCTCTTTCAGAGCCACCTTGCTGCTTCATCCTCCACTCTTCAAGTTACTCTGAGGTCGCTCTCCAGGTTTCCTTGGGCTTCATCCATGCCTTGCCTGATTTTTGACTGATCTTGTGACTTCCTGAGGTACAAAGATCATTCATTCCCTTTTATATGGAAAGACATCTCCTCCATGCTCCTCTTCATAAGCACTTACACCATAAAGCTGTACATCGCTCCCTGCCTCCTCTTGTGCCAACCCTAGGGAATCTGACAAGGTATTCTGTACATGGCAGTGCTACTCTGTCCCCAGAGGAAACTAGCTCACCTTCTGTTTGCTCAGACCTCCTGTGTTTTGTTCTTATTTTGCCTGTGGTGTAAGGGACTGCATCCAGGGCTTTTTATAGCAAACTCCATCCCTTAGCAAAATCATATAGGATTTTGTTAAGTAACCCAGGACAATCTTGAACTTTAGATCCAGCCTTCCAGAGTGCTGGATGCAGATGTGTGCCCCTATGCCCAGTTTCACAGCTCCTTTTTGCTACAAGATTTCCCTAGAGCTCAGCATGGTTGTGACTTAGAGACCTCACTATGGTTGTAATCCAGGCCTTGGTCTCCCAAACTTGTTCCTTCCCTCTCTCTAGAAACTCCACAGTGGGACCCACAGCTGAAGAAGGAGTGAGGTTGTGGTCTTCAGCGATAAGGCTGTTGCCTACAGGGGCTGGTTAACCCAGGCCACTTCTGCTTGTGAACTAGCACCAGGCATCATCTAAGCATTTGGTATACATCTTGCCTCATTTCACCCCACCCCCCCACCCAGTGATGCTTGCAGTTCACTTCTTGGACTTTTCTTCCTTTTGAGGAAGAGCAAACAGAGGCATACAGAAGTTAAGTAATTGGTCCACACTTGCACAGCTATGAAGGCCTTTGGAACAATAATAATAATAATAATAATAATAATAATAATATAATAATAATAATAATTATTATTATTATTATTATTTGTATCAGGTATGGTCAGATTTTAATGGAGACCCTGGGTCTAGTGTTTGAGAGAACTACAATTAAATTTATATTTTTTATGTTTCTGGGTTTTATTTTCTTTCGTTTTTCTCATGGCAATATTTTACAGTGGGAAGCGTCAGAACCCAAGGACTCATGTGGGCCGGGGTTTGCTACGTTTTCTTTGAAAAGGCTCCATGCATTTCTCCTATTCGAGAAGCCCTGGCTTTGAGGCCAGGGGCAGGGACAGGAGTGGTGTTCACCCTCTTCTTGCAGGACCTCTTAGATTGTCACCAGTGTGGGGGGAGCTTGCCCCTGAGGCTCTCTCCCCTCCATTTGGCACTGTTTTCTTTTCTAGCTCCTCTGTACTTTGGTGAGAAGCAGAACCAAGAGGAAATAAAGGAGTAAGGGAGAGAAGAAAAGGGCTAAATTGTTTTCCAGGTCGTGAGGAAGTCTCAGGCGAAGGCCCAGAGCTGAGAGTACACTGGAGTTTTCCCAAGTGGTGGTGAGGGGCGGGACTGAGCAGGCTCATAGTCAGGATAAGGGTGCAGCACATCACGAGGGCCTTGCGTGCCAGGCTGGAGAGCAGATAACACCATCTGTGATGGGGAAGAGAGAAGCAGATGAGGAGGACCCCTGGGGTTCCTGGTCCACTGAAGGTCCCAGCCTCCAGGTATTTCGAGAAGAAGCAAGGTGGCTTCTGAGGCACAGAGTGTTTAGGCTTCACTGGGAGCCCCAGGGCTATCCCCACCCAGTCCCTCTAGGGGACAATGATAGAAAAGTCCCCTGATCTGGCCTTCAGCCACGGGAGGAAAACAGGGCCTGAAGTGCACTTTGCATCCGTTCTTCTGAAAGCCAGAGGCTTCCTTCTGCATCTTGAGCTGTCTTCTGCTGTAGCAAAGGCCAGCGTGGAAAAACAAGCACTAAGCCATCCAAGAAATGCTCAGCGTGTTGTCCAGGTCCCTGTTGTGCCCAGGCTAGGCTGAGGCAGCAAAGATGTTTCTGGGCTACTGCCTGAACATGTGACTTCCTGGACCCAGAGACACATATTCAAGTCCAGCCCAACCTGCTCCAACCAACAATCTGTGCCCCGCCTCGGCAGACCCCCACAGTATCCATGCTGGATTCCTACCTTCCCAAAAACCTGAGTGAAATCATCCAAGCAGCAGCCTTCAGCGGCTGGGGAGGTGCAGAGAAAATCAACTTTTCTGTTTGGACAAAGGAAAGATAAGGCGAGCAGAGCTGGCGCGGGTCTAAGACTAAGTTGGACCCCAAGCCCCTTGGTGTGACCGAGCCCCAGCACAGCTGTGACATTAGCAGCCGGCATTTGAGGCACAATAATAATTCTTCAGATCAAAGCAGCCCCATCTTTAGACAATTATAGTAAAATTGAAGCTCTCCTTTAAAGAAACACATGCTCTTGTTGTGTTTTTCCCCTCTCCCCCCTCTTTATTTTATTCTTTATGAACAAATTGGTTTTCAGGGCTATAGAAAGAACCGATTGGAAGCTTAAATTCTCACTGTCTGCCCAGGGGTGGTTCACAGGGGTGAACAGGGAACATCTGAAAGCTGACTTTTTTTTTTTAAATTGATATCCAAGAATAAAAGAGAGAATGGTAGGAGAAGCTGATCAGAAATGAATAAAGTCTCCTTTTAAGCTGAATGCCCCTTCCCCCCTCTTCCCTCCAGAAAAGCCGGACTGTAATTGCTCGCAATCACTCAGCACAAATTGTCTGCTCGTGTTTGCTTTTTAATTTTGTATAATCTGGTCCATTTCGTTCTCTCTGCCTTTGAACTTTCTCTCTCTCTCTCTCTCTCTCTCTCTCTCTCTCTCTCTCTCCCCTCCCTTTTAATGCTTCAGTTTTAAAAATCAGCATTAATTCCCAGTGCTATTTGATGGATTTTACTAAGCAAAGGCACTTACAGAAAAAATTACATACACAAACTATAATAGCATGAAGCTGGCCCATATGCCCTAAATGTTCATTTCTGCATCCAAAATATACATTTGTTGTTTTGTATTTTTAGGGAAGGAAGGGTCTACAGGGTGTTCAGGGTCTCACTACTAGATTTGACTCATTAGTGATTCACATATTTACAGCCTCCCAAGTGCTGGGATTACAGGCATGCACCGCCAGGCCCAGTCTCAATTGAACCCAGGGAGCTGGGCCAGCATGGCAGGTCTGGGGATCAAACCCCTGGCCTCTGTACTTGCTTGGAGGCACTGTAATGTGCTGAGCTATTTGGCTAGCCCTCAAAATATTTATTCTTAAATAATAATGAATGGGTGGATGGACAGATAAACAGACAGATAGACAAGCTGACCAACTCTAAGTTGAACAAAACCTGAGCCAAAATAAGAAAACTGATAACTCAGAGCCCCTGTGTTTGTTTCCTTTGGATTTCAGGCCTGTGGCTCTCAGCCCAGCCACTCCTGCCCTGGCTGTCTGTGATGGATATGCCATCCATATAGTGCCATGTCTGGGGAGAGACCCAGCCCAGGATACCCTTGTCCTTAGGCCTATGCTGAACTCATGTAGAGACTGATGCATCTGTCAAGAAATGCACCTCTTGGTATGACTTGCTTTCCAGATGTATAAAAACAAAGGGAAGTGAAGGGGGTAGGGAAGGGCTCAGATGTGGAAAAAGAGGCTAAGCAAATAAGAAAATGAAGAAGAAATGAAAAAGAGGCAAGTCACAGGTAGGTGTAACGATAAAGAAACAATCCCAGCACCACAGAAGGCAGAGGCAAGAAGATGCAAGTTCTAGCCAGCCTGGGATAATTAGCAAATTAGCAAGACCTTGTGAAAATGAAAACAAAAACAAAAGCAAAATAAAAAGAGCCAGAGATGCAGCTCTGTGAGGAGGCCTAGGTTCAATTCCCAGGATTCAGGAAGAGTGGATACAAAACGAAAGACACCAGGCCATGTCACAATGATGCCAAGCCACCAGTATACTTTCTGTCCATCAGTATCAGATGCCCTGTTCTTCAGAAAGAGACACTGGGTGTCACAAGAAAGCTTCTGCAGACCTAGGCTGCACAGATCAGGCTTGTTTCTGGCCTATGCTGTGTGGCCACACCAAACTTGCTACTTTTCTGTAAAGTTAGGCTGAAGGTACCATCATCCATGTTGGATTGCTTGCACGAATTAGCCAAGTGCATAGTGCTTGGTGACGTTCAGATTCTCAGTAGTTGTTGGTCATTATCCTGCCTAGCTCAATAGGTAGCAATTTAGGCTATCAGGCAAGGTACAACCAAGAAAATAAATGGGATGTGTGCTGCAAACCTCGTTTTCCACATTTTCTACTTTCTTCACTTTTAGTTACCTATGGTTAATTATAGTTCAAAATTTTTCAATGGAATAAATAGCTATGTGCTCTAAATTTTCTTATGTTCTAAATATCATGATGGAATCTTATACCACCAAGCTTTATCCTACTGGAGATGGGAATTTTCTTTGTTCAGAGTGTCCATGCAGTATACATCACCCATCTATTAGTCACTCTGACACCACTGAGGTCCTTAGTTCACCTGTCACAGTGCTTTAGCACTTATGTACAAGTAACCCTATTTTACTTTTTTTTATTTCAAAAGCAGCTTTTAATACATTATCTGATTCTTTTTTATATGTATCTAGTACAGGATCTAGAGGGTCTCATTACATAGAACAGACTCATAGTGATGCTTCTGTTTGTCAGCTTTTGAAGGGCTGGGATTACAGGTGTGCACCACCACACCATTTATAGTTCTTCATCTGAGAACTGTGGGTATTTCACTTCATAATGACCACGTAGCTCAAAAGTAATGGTGCTATCAATTTCATCATACTATAGCATTCCTCTTCGTGTTACTTTATTATTCGTTATTGTAGATAAAGATTTACTTACCTAACTTATAAATTAAACATCATCAAAGGTATGTGTGTATGTATGTATATGTGTATCTATATATGTATGTATGTATGTATAGGGAAAAATGTATGGGCCAAATACATACTGTTTTAGGTATTCATTGGTAGTCTTGGAACATATGCCTCTTGTATAAGGGGAAGCTACTGTATTCTGGAATAAGTATTTTATTATAGGCATCAGAATTTGTACAGTCATGGGAGGGGCTGGGAAAGTAAGATTTGGAAGACATGTTAGAACATCACAGAAAAGTTAAGGCTAGAGACCCGAGATCTTTACTGGAGGCTTCTACCACATGTCTAAAGAAGAATGAATACAAACTGTACACGATGTCAATTTCATCCAGCAAGTAGGCATTTCCTAATCTGTCTTAGGAAACAAATATTACCATGCCATCAAAGCCAAATGCAGGGCCAGCCAGATAGCTCAGCAGACTAAAGTGCCTGCTTAGGCACAGCACAGGGGCTAGGGTTTGATCCCCGGTGTGCTGTGCCAGCCCTGCCCATGGGGTGTGCTGAGACAGTGATTGAGACTGGGTGCTGTGGTGCGCACCTGTAATCCTAGTTCTTTGGAGGCTGAAAACTGGAAAATCACTATATGCCTGATCTATGTAGTGAGACCCTGTAGACTCGGTACACTAAAAAAAATAGAGTGACTTAACATAAATCATATATATATATATATATATATATATATATATATATATATATATTGCACCATTGTTAGAGTTTATTCTTGAGCTTTAAGGCTGCTTAAATATTAGAAAATCAATCAACATAGCCCACCATATTAACAATCTGAAGGCCTATAATCCCAGTGTTAGGGAGGCTAAAATAGGAAGATCGCTACAAATCTCAGCTGCATAGAGAGACTATGTACCAAGTACCTATCTATCTCTCTCTCTCTCTCTCTCTCTCTCTATATATATATATATATATATATATATGTATATATATATAAAAGATTAACAGTCTGAAGAAGGATCACATGATCATTATCATTTGGTATGGGAAAAACATTTTGACAAAACTCAATACAAGGTCTCAGAAACATAGAAATAAAGAGAAACTTTTTGACTGTGTAAAGCACACCTCCAGAAACCTACAGCTAACATACTTGCTGGTCCAAGACTGAAGTTTTTGTTGCTTAAATCAGGAACAACGCATACTTCATATGCTTCATACTCTTGCTTCATACTTGACATAGTCCCAGAACCTTTAGTCCGTACATTAAAGGAAGAACAGAGTGGAAGGAAGAAAGGGAAGAAATAACATGTATCCTTATTTTCAGAAGACATGGTTGTCAACACAGAAAATCCCCAGTCATTTTCAAAAATAATAGTAAGAAAGTCTTCTGGAATACAATGAGTGGGTTCAGCAAAGTCACAAAACACAAGATAAACATGCAAAAAATAATTTTATATTTCATATATTAGCAATGAAAACTGAAATTTACAATACAGTGTCATTTGTCATATACGAAAACTAGAGAGATATAACTCTATCTAAACATGCTCAAGACTTGTTTACTGAAAACTGCAAGATTCTCATGAAAGAAAACAGTGAAGACCTATAAATAAACACAAAAATTATGTTAGTGATTTGAAGGAGTACATAAAGATGCCAGTTCACGTCAAGTTGCTCTATAGGCTTAACATAATTTCTATCAAAATCCCAGCAAGGTTTTTTGTAAATGCAGTCAAAATTATTCCAGAATTTATATAGAAGGAGAAGGGAACTAGAATAGCTGTGACAATTTTGAAAGAGAAGAACAGAGTGGGAGGAAATCAATCCATCTGATCTAAAGACTTATTATTTAGCTGCAGTAATCAACACTGTGTGGTATTGTCACACAGATCAATGAGAAAGAATAGAGAGCCCAGAAATATACCCACATAAATATTTCCAAATGATTTTTGACAAAGGTATAAAAGCAATTCAATGGAGGAAAGATGGCCTTTCACCGAATGTTGCTGGCGCAATGGGACATTCACGGGCATACAAAAATGAAACTCCACCCAAGTTCACCCTGTATACAAAAAGGAGCCTCAGGTGCATAACAAAGTTAAAAGTAAAATGCAGAACTCTAAAACTTTTAGAAAAAAATGTAGGAGAAAATCTTCAAGGTTCCTCAGAATTTCTTAAACACCAGAACATAATTTATAAAAAGAAAATCTCATAAATTGGACTTCAGACAAACTAACAATTGCTTGGCCAAAAGCCTTCATAAAAGGACACCAAGACAAACAAGCTACCTACTAATGAAAATATCTGCAAAGGACTAATATATAAGCTACATAAAGAACTCTGAAAACAACAGTTTTTAAACAAATGATGCAAATAGAGGATGGACATGAAAAGACTAAAAATGATATACCAATCTCAAACAAGCACATGGAAAATTATTTTACATTACTATATTTGGAGAGAACATACATTAAATCCATAGTCAGATATCATTACATACCTATTAGAAGAGATAAAGTGCTGGCAAGAATGCCAAGAAAACAAAGCATTTATATACTGCTAGTGGGAATGGAAAGTGACATACTTACTTCAGAAAGCAGTTCAGGAGTGCTTATGTGTTTGGTTGTTTAAAGAGCACATGATTACAGATTCTGTTCAACTTACAATGAAGCTACATCCCATTAAACCCATCCTCAACTGAAAAATACCATAATTTAAAAATGCCTTTTAATACACCTATCTGACTAAACACTGTAGCTGAGCAATACAGTACACTAGAGTATCAGTTACCCTTGGGATTGTGGGGCTTAGCAATGATGTCACTTTCCAGATCACAAAGACATATGGTATTAAATTGTTAGCCAAGAAGAGATTGAAATTCAAAGTACGAGGTTTTTTTTTTTTTTTTTTTTTAACCAAAAAGTTGAAAAAAAACCAAAACCCTAGATTGATCCACTGTAAGTTAGGGACCGTCTCTAGACAAACTACTAAGTGGATGTTTGGACATTTGTGGCAGAAAAATGAAAATTTATACTGATATAAAAATCTACGCCTACATATTTAAACCAGGTTTGTTTGTCATAGCCCCAAACTGTTACACATCCAACACACAGAATACTACTCAGCAGTGAAAAAGAATCACTTGCCATACTTTTACAAGTAACAGTTGGATGAATCCCAGCCAGTCAATATCCAGTGGGGAAAAAATAAGTCCTAAAAGGTTATGTGGTGTTTGATTCCATTTACAAGACACCCTTGAGTTGGTAAAATTATGGCGCTAAAGAACACATTGGTAATGGTCAAGGACCAAGGACAGAGTAGCAGTGAGGGTGAGCATCAATCAGATAGCTTGGGCTGATGTTAGAGTTGTTCCCCATCTCAACTCCACCAATGCTGGTGTCCTGGTGAGAACACTGCAGTGTCATTTTGGAGCTGTCCTCACTGGCAGAAATCAGGAAGAGGGTACGTGGGACCTTTCTTCTGCTGCATGTGAATAAACTATGTTCTTAAAATGAGAAGTTTAACTTTTTAAGAAAGAGGCTCTGCATTCAGTGATTGTGCAAACCTTTTCTGTATTTAAAATTTACACTTTCTGATGCTGCTGGGTCTCCTCAGTAGAAATTAATTTTCCTTGCTATGCCTCGGATATGTCTGTTCTGTCACCTTTTCTCTTATTACTGATACCTGGCAACAGGGCAAAGAGGTGTGAAAGAAGGCAGGTAGGCTTCCCAAGGTGAAGAAAAAGTTCTGTAGTCAGGCAACTACGCCTCTCCACCAAGTGGGTTAACTCAGGGTAGGTGGGGTCGTTCAGTCACCCTGGCATTGTAGTTGATTGGAGTGGTTACACATTTGCACCTCCATTGGCATGCTTCAACTAAACCAGCTTCTTGTTTAATACAGGGAAGTAGAGGGTTTACAGAACAGGCCATTGGAAATATTAAGTGGTTTTACCAAGCAGGAAAGATATCATACAAAAGCTTAAGGAAATGAGATACAAATGAGGGATAAGGTGCAGGAAGAAGGACTTGGACCATGAAGGCAGAGTCCATGAGCACACACAAGGGTCAGCAGGGAAGTGCAGTGGGAAAATGCAAGAATTCTACTCCAGCATCTCAGGTAGCAGGGGACCACAGTGAGCCTGCAAGCGTGTGTCGAGAAGGCAGACAGCAAAAGTGAAAGAGGATTTCTATAAGGACAGGCTTTCCAGTTGTCAATGGAGAAGTAGGATAATATGTACAGTGCACTAGAGCATGGGGTGATACAGATCCAAAAGGCTTGGTCACCTTTTCAAGAGGCCAGTGCATACCGAGGGGCAGAAGAATACGTGAGACCAAGAGCTTGACCGCCTCCTCGGTTAGCTGGCTTCTCACATTCTTCAGAGAGCGGGATAGAAGGAAACTGAAATCAGATTCGCATGTTGGCTCTGCATTGGACTGTGTGGTGAGCGCATTCCTTGCGTTCTTACACCGAGGCATCCTCGGGAGGCCTCTTGTTTTGTACTGAACAGGGTAGCAACCTCACCAAGGGTATCTTGCTAGTAACGCAGATCATTTGTGAAAGAAGGAAAGTTCGCAGCTTGCATTACCCAAGCAAAGGCAGGGACATCCTGTAAAATGAAAGATAGGACTTTATCATTGCCATACCTGGGGCCCAGAATTTTCACTTCCGGTGGGGACTCTATCATTGCCCCATGGAAGTAAACTGTCAGTTCATGCAACAAAACTTACCCAACATGTGGATAGAATGGTATTAGCTGGGGGAAAAGTAAAGGAAGAGAAGGATGAGTCTTCTCTGACACCCAAGGTTCTTCCACCCCCTGTATGTATGGTTCCCTCCCCATTCCTACCCTACAGTAATCAGGGACTTTCCTTCCACCTGAACATTATCTCTAACTCTTTATCTTTCCTCGTGCTCCAGGAAAGAGGAGTAATGGACAAGACCTCTGATTAGCCAACCAAGTGTTTCACCTAAAATGTAATCACCAACTTTGAAAGGGAGGTAGAGAGAGATTTGCCATACATGTATATGATTTTCAATCATTGATGCTTAGTAATTCTTTGTTAAATAAATAAATTGTTGAATACATCTTGATTAAATCTTTCCATCCAGAGGAAGGTAGACTAACATCTGGATCCCATTCCTTAGGCCTTGGAGTGGCTATTTATTAATTTTGAGGTTGTAATTTTCGTCGAGACATGGGGGCAACTGCTCATTAGAACCAAAATAAGAAGGAAGCTTGTGATTTCTGAATCACACCTGTTTTCTACCAAGCTGGCTAAGATTTTATCTATTGGAACATATATACAAAGCAAATAACATTTGCTGAGAAGGTCCCGTTGCCTAGGACATCTTCTGGAGGATGTCACCCCAGGAGATCTTGGTTTATCTTTGCCTTTTTGCTTTGTGTAATATAGAGGGTTATCTCTGTCATCACATAGGTCTTCCCGTGCTGCAAGAAATAAGAAAAGAGGCAGGCAGGAAGGGCTTCCACTTAGAAATTAATCTCAGTCTCCTGATATTTTATGAATTTGACACATTGAGCAACCTCCTCCTTCTCTTTCCTCTCCAGGCACTTGAAAAGGGAAGCCCAAAATAAGTATAAATGTCCCCATCTCATGACCCCATCAGGGTCTCAGGCAAATGAACCTGTTGAAGATAATGGGACATGGTAGCAAATGAGCCAAAGGGTGCCTGAGTCTGAGGAAGAACACTTCCAGCTCCTGTCCCCATTAGAGGAAAGGCCCCTCCAGACCCCTGCTCCTATTTTGACTTGTTGGAGGACAGAAACCATGGTTTCCAGGACTGGAAAATTCTGAGGGATGATGTTTTTTCAGGTAAGTGAAATTTTACTTCAAGTTCTAAGAAATCTAAAGAACAACAACAAAGTAACACAACGTTGCTCATCAGAGAACACCCATCACCGGGCGGTTGAGTGTGTGCCTCAAGCACAGGTAATGCTGGGAGCCCCTACCATGCCCAGATAGGGGACTTCATCAATTGTTAATACCCATTCCTCCCCAAATCAAACCAATTCCCTCCATAAAAATAAATTGCTGCCTGCTTCTTAACAAACAAACCTTTGAGTGGGGAGAAAAAAATAAGTGCAATATTTTTTAAAAAGAAAGAAAATTACAAGTGTATTTTCTCCTGACACAGTTTTAAAAGCTGTTTGTCGCTGATTTACAATGCTCAAAGTAGTCAGCTTTTCATCTGAAATTCTAATAAGTCCTTTGAAATGGGTTGGAGACTGTTAGGAAGCAAAGGGAAAGAAATGACTTTATTGAACTTGAACTTTGCTGCCTTCTTTGTGGATATCCTGGGGGTGCTCAGGTCTCAGCCTAGATTCACCTTTACTTCTATGAAGTGGTCTTGAGTTCTGTGGGCAACAAAAGCTGTGTGGGGAGGACACAGAACCACTATGCATGTTCTGCCTTGTGTTGTCCTCTGTATTTTCCAAGCTTCAGTTTACATGTTCCTGGGATGCACTAATAAATGGGATGAATTATATTTTCCACTCTCCCAACAAAGCTTCTTCTTTTCCTCACTGCTATAAACATGGTACAGAGTTCTTGGAAAGATGTCAGATGCCACAAATCAAAGGTTCTACTTCCAGGGGACTAAGTGTATTCACCTTTGTCCCAAAAGCAAGTAGCTGGCATGTAAACCAGACCTATGGAGGTCTTGATTTGAAGCAAGGGGCCTGGTTTATTTTTATGAGCTTACCCTATCTGATTGACATAAAACTGTGCTATTGGGAGCAAAAATAAAACACCCTGCCTCCAGGGTGAGTTGAAACTGTGATTGCAACTGGGCGTGATGGCATGCGCCTGTAATCCCATCCCAGTGCTTGGGAGGCTGAAAATAGGAGGATCACTATGAATCCAATCTACGGAATGAGACCCTGCAGACCCTGTATTAAAATACATTTCAAAAATAAATAAATAAAACTAATAGGGAAAAACTAGTTCTGATAGAATTTGTGATGCCACCTTCCATTTCTAAATTGTTTCATAACTAATTAGCTTTCTTGACATAAAGATTTCTTAATTCTGGTGTGATCTGGTATTAGAAAAGGACCAAGTTAGTTTACTCTAGTAGTTTTTGATGTTATTGTTCTGTTGTCGTTTGTACTGCCTAATACTCTAATAATCTAGCTCTGAATACTTTATAAATCATGAAAAAGACTTACATATGTGAATAACATTATAGAAGTTTGTGAGTAAGGTGATGGTGTAAATTTTATAAATAAGATTTATCTTTTGTGATTTTAGTCTCTTCCTTTTGCCATACTTACAGTTTGGTTTGGTTTGGCTGGGTTGCTTTGATTTGGCTTGGCTTGGCTCTGTTCATCTCAGTTTGGTCTGGTTTGGTTTGGTCCAGTTTGGTCTAGTTTGGTTTATTGTGGTCACTTTCTAACTGGGAAAGGAAACTTTTAAAATATTCCTTGTGAAAACTGAAAGTGAGTTGAGGGATAAAAGGAGAAGAAATAGAGGTAAATGTAAAAACACTTCTTTTGAGATATCTGGCTATGAGAATGAGAACACAGAGGCTCATTTTTGGCTCCCCACGTAAAATTTCTGGAAAAACTGCTCACTTTTGTAGGTCTAATAGTCCCATCACCAACTTAGAAAATTTAATGGAATTTCATTAAGGAAACACTCATGAGATGTTTATTTTCTGAAAATTGTCATCAGGTTCAAGATTCCTGCAAGTTATTCATAGCTTTGCTGATGGTGAAAGAACACACCAAATTCATGTCATCTGGGAAAGAGTTTCTTGGTGATCTCAATTCTGTCTGGATTTTCTTTCTAGAATAAAAGATACAGAAGTACCTTAGGAACTCATTGTCAGTTGGTTCCAAGAGGTGTGAGGAACATCAAAAAGTGAGGCATAGCAAACAGATTGTTTTGTCTGGAAAGACGACTGAGACATGAGGCCGTCACCAACAAGGAGCTCCAGCTTGCATGTCAAGTGACAAACAGATGAGGAATATTAGGGCAAAATTTCCTGTCAAAATACGTCTAGCACCAAATTTGATGAGTTAAGTACCAAGCTGAGTACCAAGTTATGATTGTATTTGGCACTTGAGGTGCAGGCAAAGAAAGGCACAGCGGTGTTGTAGCCTCTCAGGATGTTCCTAATTTTCTCTGCTTGACTTACAAACATCCCAAAGTGCAATGCTGTCAAATGACAATGATGTTAGGCTCACAGATTTTCCCAGGTCAAAAAATCTGGTTGAGGCACAATGGTGTATCCTACCTTTGCTCCATGATATCTAGGGCATACTGGTTGGCTCAGATGGTGAGAACACTCAGTCAGAACAGTTAAATCTGGAGATTTCCACATGGCCTTATGTCCAAGATGGCTCCTTCACATCTGTGTCTGCTGGCACTCCAGCTGCATGGCTAGAATCACTAGAGGTGGCCAGTTCCTCCACCTGCTGAGGTAACGCTTCCTGTGATTGGCTTGAGTGACTCCATCGTAGAAAAATCTCAGGGCAGTGAGACTTCTTAAGTGGCAGTTTATGTCCTACAGAGCAAATGTCCCAAGGGAGAAATATCTCCAAATTCTCTTAAAGCCTGACTCAGAGCCCCTTTCACTACATAAAAACAGTCTGTCTGGGTCAGAATTGAGTAGACAGAGCAATATACTCTGCCTGTCTTTGGGACAACAGATACTAGAAGCCACTGATTTCAGCCTTTTGGGAAATAAGCAACCACATATGCTGAGCAAGCGCCAATCCACTAAATTAATCCTTGATCACAAAATATTTATCTTACCAATTACAAGCATCTAGTCATAATATAATATAATATAATAATATAATATAAATCTGGTACTATCTTCTAAGAGTTTGCATTCTGACATAACATGTAAATGCAGACACACACACACACACACACACACACACACACACACACAGTGTGATAGTCAATCCAGCCAAGAGGAGAAAAAATAGTGAAACACGCAGCAAAGGGACCCAAAAAGTGACTCCTCTGGGGAAAAATTAAAGAATGTGTAAGCAGGGGCTATGTCTAGTACATTATGGTAGCCATTGGTGGAAAGGCACTGGTATTTGAAAACACGAGTATTGAAGTGAAGTTCCATGTGCCCAAACCTTAACCTAGTGGAAATCCTAAGGCCATGCCTTGAAACTTCGCCCCCTCCCTTAGGATCAAGAAATCTAATAAATAAAGTGCCACCCAGCTTTCATTCTTCCTCCAGGGCTTCGTTTGAGAGCAGGAATTGTTTTTCTAGAATTAGTACCTTGAAGAAATTATTCCAAATCAAAATGCACTGGTTAACTGAGAAGAGATTCTTGGCTGGAACAATATTTCTGGCATATAAGCATGTTGGAAAAATGCTTTAACTATTTAGAATTTGCCTGTATGCATTAGATGTTTAAATCTTTCTGCCTGCTAGAAGAGTCTTTATTTTTAATGTGATTTTAAAATTAAAATAAAGTCCTGATTTTTATATACAGATGTTGATGAAAGATATATTTTAAAGCAGTAAATTAAAATCTCATTAATATTGCAGTAAGAGTATTTTGTGCTTATCTGTTTCATCTCTGTTTTTGACCTATGGCTTAGAGTTCACAGCATGAAGAAGATGGTAAAATCTGTTCACCATAAAATGTTAATTATAAGTAAATTACAGCACAAACGTTCAATCAGTCACATTAATTCTACATAAAGTGAATTATTGTAGCAGAAAATTTTGAAATGTGACTGAATTTTATAATCTTCAGTCTCCTTTTTCTACCTCTCACACGAACCCTGGCTCCCACATGTTTATTCCATAAACTGAGAGTTCTTTGTGCAGTGCTGAGTTCATTCTACTTACTCTGTTCTGAAAGTTAAATACACTGTGCGGCCCCCACGTCCCCAAATGATTCTGAATTGTACGTAAGTCTATTTGCCCCATGGCAACTTCAGGGAGAGCTTTGATATTCTTCAAGCAGGTAGTTTAGTTGCTACAATGCAGGGGTTGGCCTTGTCATATGGAATAATTCATTCTCTCCTGAAAAATGATCAGCATGAGTATGCGTTTGCCATTATTGCTATAATTGTGATTTTCTCCTGGATTTGTGTCTGCCATAAAGTTGCAGACTTAAAAATTAATGCTCTTAAGGCCAAAATCCAGTGTATCTCCCATCTGGCATCACCTCTTAAGCAGTGGAGAAACACTTTAGGGAGTCAAAAATGTTAGCCGAAGAGTATAATTTGTAAAATAATAATTTAGAAAATGCTGCAAACATCCAGAGTGCGGATGATTCCTTCTTCCAGCTATGTTAATTGTTCATTAGTAGCCAAAATACTCATGGTGCCTTGGACAAGAATGCCTCTGTGAATTCACTTTGCCATGAGCAGTAGAGGTGCTGCTCTGTATTAATGGGATATTGAAGGCAGCGACCCGATGCCATTTGGTACTGGATACAGGAGAAGCTACAGATTTGTAAAGCAGTAGGAAGGAGAATTTTTTTTTTCCTTATTTGGTGCTACTAAAATACATGTAAACTCAAGTACCAAGTAGCCTAAAGGAGGCGTATAATGGCAGTTCTGGCTTCCTCGTTGTGCTCTGATCCAAGCAGTCTGGGTGGGCATGACCTGGCTCCTTCCACTCGCTAGGTCCAGTGTATTTTCCCTGAAGTCTGACAATGTGGCTCACATCCTGAGGCACCCCTACCAGTTCCTCTGCCTGTTGTTTCTGAGCCCAAACTCTGCACTCTGTCCTGGTCTCATCTCTTGCACGTGGACCTTCTTGCCCCAGGTGTCTACTCTGTGGCTCCATGAGAATATTAAGACAAAGTGGAACACAGAGGATGACACGAGTATTATTTGTCTATTCAGGTCTGGCTTCTACATTAAGGCTCTGTCTTCTTGTTAGGGAAGGCAGAGTCTTTGTTTTGTTCCACTGATAAGTGATTTCACTGAATACTCCTGAATCTCGGCAGAAGGCTGAACCAGCCAAGAAAAATAGAAATCCTTCAGAGACTTCATTAATAAGGAACATGCAGAGATGGGAATCATAGTACTATTAAAAGAGAGAAGAAAAAAAAAATCTCCTGCTCTAAGAGGGATGAGAGAAGGAATTTCCAATTTGCTAATGGCAGAAGCTGCTAATCTGCAAATGAGGACGAGCGTCGGTGAGGCTTCATCTGACATGCTTGGAAAATCTTGAGGATTTAAATATCTGGGAGTAGGAGTTAGAGATCTGGTACCACTAAGAAAAAAAAAATCACTCACTTTCAAAGAGGTGAGATCTCCTAAAGAAAATTTAATGTTTAAAATGGAGTAAAGTTTAATGTTGACTCTTTTGGTTTGAAACCTTAGGCAATATTATGGAAAAAAAAAATAAAGACGAATGTGATGCTTCTACGATCATATTTCTCCTTCTTTTTTTCCTGCCCCAATTCTCAATCTGGGCTCTCAGTATCCTCTAGCCTTTCCTGTCCTTTTCTGTCCTCTAGAAAAATCACACACACATTCACAACAAAGTGCTATGAACCTAACATTAAGTAGAATAATGGCCTTTGGGTAACTATGACACATGTTCACTATATAATTAAAAGTGACAGTGCAAAGAGGGAAAGAAAATTTTACTAAAAGTTTTACTATCCCCAAATGGTCCTCTTTGAAATAATAAACATTTTCCTGAACATTTATTTATTGTGCCTTATTTGGAAGAAAAGAGATACTAAGCAACAGATAGAAGCAGAAAACCCAAGAGCCAAAGAAACAGACTTTACAAAGGGATTATGGTGACTGCAGCAACTAATACTGTATTATTTATTCAAAATCAGATAAGAGGATAGATTTTAAATGTCTTCAAACACACACATACATACCCAGATGGTAACTCTGTGTGGTGATGAGTATGTTGATCCATTGTGGTGTGGAAATCAGTGTACAATACGTACAAAAAGGAAACCAGCACATTGTGTACCTGGAAGGTATGCATTTTTTGCCTTGTCAATTAAATTTTAGAAAGAGAGTATATATGCCAAAGAATGAAACTGTCAAATTTAATGGTACCAGACTTTATTGTGTGAGAAGTTAGAGGCAGATTATAAAGAAGAAATTGAACTTCTGATCCTGAGAAAATGATATGTTTTCAACAAAATATGATTCTTAAAATATCTCAGCTTCGGAAAAAAAAAGATTAAGGGAAACACGGTGTGAATATATTTTTAATTGAACAGTATGGGTGAACTCCCTGCATAAAAGATGAGAAAATTAAGACAGAGCTGCCTGTTTTCTTTCACCTGTCACCTAATATTTCATGATAATTATTTTACTTTGGTATGGTTTCTAACATTACTGGATATATATATATATATATATATATATATATATATATATATATAGTACTGGGGATTAAACTCAGCCATTTGCCAGGCAAATGCTTATTCTACAGAGATATCTTCCCAACCCTCCTCAGTTTTATATTTTTATATACTTGGGTAGATTCTATTTTCAAGTAGAATTGTTCCCACAGTGGTCATTGATGTGTAATGATCCAATTTGGGTAACTAGCTTTTTCCTTTCCTCAAAGAACTATTTCTTTGTTTGGAGAAGCTTTAAATGCCTGTCTTCTAGTTCTTTGGGAAATATGTAATATATTGTTGTGAAATGTTGCATTATTGTGTGGTAGAACATTAAAACTTATTCCTCTAATACATATTTCGGTTCCTGGTACCCAGCCTTCTTCTGTACTCTTGCCCTTCCACTTCTAGATTGTAATGATCACCACTCTGTTCTAGGTCAACTTTTAGAAGGTTTATAACTAGTTCTATTTTTCATTTTTTGCATGTTTTAGGATCTCTATTGTCTTTATGCTCCAAGTGCAGAATTAACAATGAAATAGAAGGTAATAAAAATAAATGAATAAATACAACAACATTTTAGCTGGGTATAAAATAGGAAAAATTACACTTTTTTGTTTGTTTGGTTGTTTTGAAACATTGTGGACTTTCGCTTATTGCCTTTTGGCACTGAGTTATATTCTCTAATCACATAATATGTTGCTTAACTGTTAAATGGGCTCATAGGTACCAGAGTTTGCATTGTAATTTTTTGCTGTTTTGTCTGGATAGTGTATTCTGTGCAGCATAATTTTTTCTTAAATTTACAAATATTGCTTTTTTCTATAGAATTATAAATGATGGTCAGGAGAGTGCCTCATCCAAATTTTATTTTAATAGAGAATTTGAATTTTCGCCTTAAATAATTAAAGAATGGGGTTTTTTTGCCCTTCAAACCAAAAATCCAGGATATGCTTACTATCAGGCTATTTCCATTACCTTTTCCTATAATACACTATGTAATTAGGTGTGTGTGTGTGTGTGTGTGTGTGTGTGTGTGTACATGTGTAATTTATGTCTTTTAGGGCATATTCTTATATTCCCATCTGTTGAATTTTCTATTTCTGGAACATTGATTATTATTTTCCTTTTTTATTACCTTCTTCATTGTTTATTTTCTTTTAATTCACTGAAATTCACTCAGGCTTTTTTTACTATGCTAGTAATTCTATTTTAAACTATATCTATGCTACATTATCTGTCACCATGATACCTGTGTTTATTTATTAGCTCTATAATGATGTTTTGATTATCAGCTTGTGCCCAAAGCTTCAGTCTTTTTTAAGTCATTATGTTATTCTAATAGCTTGCCATTTAGTGACTATTGTAGTAAATTCATGTCATATTAAGCCATTCCATTGTATAAGATAATAAAAAATTGATTTTCTTTTAAAATGATTATTTCATTTCTCTCTCATATGCCGCATTCTATTTTTACATTCTTTTTCTCATCCTTAAGAAACAATCCCTTGAGGTTTAACCTACGCAAGTCTTCTGCCTATTCCTCACTCTAGATGGACTCTGGGTGTTGCTGTCTGTATTTTTCACACACTGTAAACCTGTCAAAACCAAAATCCAAATTTGCTAAGTTGGCAGATATTCTCGCTGGTCAATGGCTGTGAGTAAAAATTGTTTCCTTTCAGGATTCTGGAAATTTCTCTGTTTTGATCTACCCTTTGATTTCATATCAGTTCTTCAATACATTGATTGTATTTTTTGCTCTTTTATCTGGCATATGTAATTGTTTCTAGAAGGAAGTATAATCCAACAGAACAATTTGTCCTGTTGAAAATGGAGCTTCCTTCCTGTTATTATTTGGGTACTTGTCTTATTTTTGTCCAATATGTGGAGTTCTCAACAGAGATATTTATGCTGGTAGACACTGGAAAAGTATTATTGACCAGCTTGCTGCTTCATAGGAGATGTGCCTTTTCTCTTAGAAACAGCCTCATGGGCCCTGTCTGTTGGATATATTGTGAGGCCTTTGGAAGAAGGGATGTTCTGATAATAGGTTATGTCTCAGAGAATCAGAGATACTGCTCCTTCCCTTGGGAATGTGTTAAGTATATTTCACCAGAGTTCAATCCATCCCCTTGAGAATAAAGCTTATTGCCACAAAGCCTACCCTCCAAACAACTGATCCCAGGCAGTTTTCCTGCCTCCAGTGAGTCTAATGTCTTATACTGTGAGGCAGATGGCTTCTATTCTTAAAATCACTCCTCTGACTTGTGTTTTAGCCAGCTTTCTATTATTGTGACAAAACATCTAAGAAAAATAACCTAAAAGAGGGAAGACTTTATTTGGGCTTGCAGTTCTAGAGTTTTAGTGCATGACTGCTTGGCTTTGTGGTCTTTGGGCTTATGGTGAAACAGAACAATATGGCAGGGACCATGTGGTGGAAAAAGCTGCTTACCTTGTGCCAGCCAAGAAACATACAGAGAGAAAAAGGGTCATGATCCCAAGAATGATTGAGCTCCTTCCATGGGGCCTCATCTCCTGAAGCTGTAACTGTCCCCCATGTTAGGTTGACTTTCTATTATTGCAACAACATACTTGAGAGGGACAATTTGAAGGAGTGAAAGCTCATCTTGGTTCCTGACTTCAGAGATTTCAGCCCATGGCTCATGGCTGTATTACTTTGGGCCTTGGTGTGGCAGAAGATCATGAGTGTAGGAATGAGTGGTGGAGAAGAACCATACAGAAGGGGCCCGAGATGGGAAAACTACGTCCCTTGTGACCTGCCTCATCCAATCAGGTGCCACCTCCCAGTAAGTTCACTGAGCTACAAATTCATCAATGGATCAATCCATTGATGAAGTTATAGCTCTTGTAATCAAATCAATATAGGATTTTGAAGAAATATTCTGGATCCAGCTATAACACCTCCCAGTAGCTCCATGATGGACCAAGCCTTCTACACTTAAGG